>CAUYQV010153841.1:0-50609 GCA_963574575.1 Galagoides demidoff
GGGCTTATTTTCAGGGGATGTCTTATTTTTATTAAGTATAATACAATAATCTACATTTATTCAAATACAGTTAAGTCATCTTCTTCTGGAACCTGACAGGGGTAGCTAACCTTGTGGGTGGGGCTGGTGCTAGTGATGCGTTAACTCCTTGCCCCTAGCCATTTGCACATGAGCAATAGGATGCCTGCAACCCAGTTACCATCTGTGCATGCAAGTGCAAACATCTGGAGAAAGGAGCTGTGGCAGATAAAAGGTATTCTAGTCTTCCTTACTGCTCTGCATGGAAATGCAAGGTGTGGCTATGCAGATATGCCCATCACTGCATAGCCACGCCCATCACTAGGTCTTATTATCAGGGTAGGGCTTATATTTAACAAACACATAGAAATCCTGCTAGGGCTTATTTTTTGGGTAAACACAAGTCCAACAACCACGTTTGTGGGGTAAATAAATCTGAAAAACTTCTAGTGTATTACCGTTCAAGAGAGTTTCTATAATATTACCTTATTAGAACCTTCTATATATTCTGTCCAACGAGGTAGCCACATACCCCATGTGGCTATTGAGCCCTTGTGGTGGCTTGTGCTACTAAAGAACTAAGGATGGTGCCTCTGGCTAAAAGGAGTAAGGCACTGGCCCCATATGCCAGAGGTGGCAGGTTCAAACCCAGCCCCGGTCAAACACTGCAAAAAATAAAAAAATAAAGAATTAAATTTTTAGCTTTAGTTAACCTTAAATTGAAATAACCAGAGGTGGCTAGCAGCTACCCGGTGCATAGCAGAGTGGATAAAATCCTTAAAACAATATTTAGGTAAACAATAATAATTTGTTAGATGAACCCTAAGAAGAGAGGCCTCTCTTCCTTAATAAAGCATCAGGGAATCACTGTAAATAGTTGATTGCCACAGGCACAGGAAAACGAAAATGCCTCTAACCCAGCATCACTGCAAAACTGCCACCAAAAGAAAGATCATTTCCACAATCCAAGCACACATTTCCCAGGGCACTTTTCTCTGAAACCTTTGGGCAAATGTGAGAAACATCAGGGAAGCTATCATTTTATTTTTAAACTGTCCTAGAATTCTATGGGAGTGGTTAGTTGGTTATCCAGAGGGCTAATACACACTGGACAGGTAAAATTTCAGAATCCTGTTTGCTCTAAGAAGCCTGGCAGAGATGCACCGTTTAACGTAAATAAAAACAAGTCACAACTTTATTCTTCAATGAAAATGTAAAGCAAGAAAGAAAAATCTCTCTCAAGGATCTAGAGAATAAACAGCCGATAACTTACAGAGTGAATTAAAAAATAAAGTTCTAACTAGGCATCAAATTCTGCACAAACGTCAGGGTCTACTGGTATACCGGGTATACTTATCAAAGCAGTAGATTTGCAATCATACAGCACGTTAACAACAGAAATAAAGTTCAACCGCCTCCCTTCCCCGAGATTTCTCCTTTCATTAATATGCTTACAGATCTTACCTCTCTGCAGCATTGATTAGAAAGAAAAAAAAACAGCACCGTGTCTGATCAGGCTTCTGACTCTAATATTAACTGAAGGGAGAGCCATAAGCAAAAATTGAGTTACAATACATAATTCTGAAATGCCGCCACTGAATGAAGACTTAGCACCGCTTCCTTCCATTTCCATTTTCTTTGCAACAAATCTGTCCTTTAAGACTAAGATGTTAAGATATGACTTATCCTTGCTGAAGCCATCTCCTTATAAATGCAGATCTCCCAACAGGCTTCACAGCCCTGATCTCTGCCTTCAAGTTGCCTTGCTCCTGATTCAAGCAGATAATTTTGCTCTCTTTAATCCAGTGAAACCGAATGAGTTCTTGGCACTTCAAAAAGAATTATGGGAACAGAAATTCTCTCTCCAGACCAGTATAGGTAGGGTTCTAATCTATTGATGGGTAATGTGTTTCTTACATTACCACGGAGCCACCTAGAGCAGTTAAAAAGAGATCAGAGCAGATGTACGGTTCTGAGGCCTTCGGCACAAACTGTACAAGTTAAAAAGAGACAGATTCAGGTTCACAGAACACCATACTTGAAGTGTAACTTGTGGCTGCTATTACTCATATGGTTTGAATGTTTGTGTCTCCCCCAAAATGTGTACGTTGAAGCCCTAACTCCTGATGTGATAGTATTTGGAGATAATTAAGGTAATAAGGTTGTGGGTGGGGCCCTCATAATGGGATTAGTGTCCTTAAAGGAAGAGATGTCAAGCCAGGGGTGGTGGTTTATGCCTGTAATGCTAAGACTCCAGGAGGGAGGAGGACGGCATAAACTCTGGAGTCTGAGGTTACAGCAAGCTATGGTCATGCTACTGCACTCCAGCCTGGTCTCTTAACAAAAAAATGGAAAAGAAAAGAAAAAGAAAGGGCTCAGGAGCCGTAGCTCTGTGGTTTTGGCTCTGGCTTCATGCACGGGAACTGGTGGGTTCAAATCCAGCCTGTGTCTGCTAAACAACAATGACAACTACAACAGTAACCAAAAAATAGCCAGGCATTGTGGCGGGCGCCTGTAGTCCCAGCTACTTGGGAGGCTGAGGCAAGAGAATCACTTAAGCCTAAGAGTTTTGAGGTTGCTGTGAGCTGTGACCCCACGGAACTCTACCAAGGGCAACAGACACAGTGAGACTCTGTCTCAAAAAAAAAGAAAAAGAAAAAGAAAGAAAAGAAACAAGAAAAAGGAGAATACACATCAGAGAGCTTGCTCTGTCTTCCTGTCTCTCATAAACACGTAAACACACAGTAATGGGGCCGTCTACAGCCAGGAGAAGTGTCTCAGAATGAAAGTGACCTTTCTAGAAACTTGGCCTTGGCCTTCCCAGCTTCCAGACTGTGAGAAATAAATTCCTGTTGTTGATGCCAGCCAGTCAACAATACTTTGTTCTGACAGCCCAGGCAGGCTACATGGCTGCATCTTCAACTTGGGCTTCAGAGGCGCCCACCCTGATCCCTTTATACCACCAACCTCTAGAGCAGTGACTTTCAACCAGGGTGCCATGAGAGGATCTTAGGTGTGCCACGAAAAATTTTTAGAGATAATTAATTAAGTTATTTTTGAAAGAAATTCAAAGCACAGTGATGATATTCTTTTTTTAACTCTTTTTTTGGATCAACGTAATTTAAGTGAGCTGTGGAAGTTTAACTATAGGTTCAAGTGTGTCATGAGATCAAAAAGGTTGGAAAACACAGCTCTGGAGGAAGACTCAGAAGCACCCACGGCAAATCCTTAGTGTCACCACAACCCAGCTATTAAAGAATTCAGCCTTAACTACTGACTGACTCTATAACCTACGTTTAAAACCAAGAAAGACTTCTACAATATTTCCCAACAATATGAAATTAACAAGGATCAAATTGACTTTCCTACCCAAAACAACAATTACCCAAAAAGGGCGGGAGGGACAAAATAAAAGAGTTAATGGCACATTATCTTTAGACCCATGTTACAAAAAATGTTCAAGTCATCAGACAGAAGGAAAAGGATATCAGATAAAAGTAAGAGTGGCGCCTGTGGCTCAAAGGGGTAAGGGTTTGGCCCCATGTGCCAGAGGTGGTGGGTTCAAACGCAGCCCCAGACAAAAACTGAAAAAAATTATAGAAAATTCTTATATATTTATAATTTAGAAAGTGCATTTTTGGTATATTTTATTCCTTTCTCTAGACCCTTACTTTTTATCTTTTGCAGTTTTTGGCCAGGACTGGATTTGAACCCGCCATCTCCAGCATATGGGGCCAGTGCCCTACTCCTTTGAGCTACAGTACTGCCCTATTAAAATATATTTTAAAATATGTATTTATGTGCAGTGCCTGTGGCTCAAAGGAATAGGACACTGGCCCCATATGCTGGAGGTGGTGGGTTCAAACCCAGCCCCAGCAAAAAACTGAAAAAAATAAAAAATAAAAATATGTATTTACATTATTTATTTTTAAAAGACAATTGAATAAGCACTAATAATAAAGTACTGTGGAATTTATAGTACATGTATAAAAGTCAAATGTTTGACAAAATTAGCACAAAGGATAGGAGAGGAAAACAGGAGGATCCATACACTTCTTACACTACACAAAGTGGTATAATATCATGTGCAGATACTTTAATACACAATAAGCCCTAAACAGCCATAAAATAGAATTATAGCTAATAAGCCGACAGAAGAGATAAACTGAAATAATAAACAATACTAACATAAAAGTTTAAAAAAAAGTAAAACAAAACAAAGAATAAATAAGACAAATAAACAAATAGATAGTCTAAATGAATCATGGGGATATTAACATTAAAACTAAATGACCTAAATACCATATTATTAAAAGGCAGTAACTGTTAGGTTGGATTTTTTTTTAAAAAGCAAGACCAACTATATTTTTACTATAAGAAAATTACTTTAAATATAAAAATAAATAGGTTAAAAGTAAAAAAAGAAAACAACAATGATGGCCGCAACCAAAAAAAATAGCCACGTGTTGTGGCAGGTGCCTGTGGTCCCAGCTACTTGGGAGGTGGAGGCAAGAGACTCACTTGAGCCCAGGAGTTGTAGATTGCTGTGAGCTGTGATGTCCCAGCACTCTACCCAGGGGGACAGCTTAAGGTTCTGTCTCAAAGAAAAAAAAGAAAGAAAGAAAAAATGACAATAGATATATCACATGAAAACTAAAACCCAGCATAAATGCTTCCCTTTAGCGTATAGGGGAGAGCTGATAGCCTCCTGTGTAAAAGGCAAGCAATGAAGTCACATGACAGTGGCTAAGAAGAGTAGGGGACAAAAATGCTCATGTGAAGTTTATTTTCGTATCTTTTACAAAATCATCTGTGAAAGTATGATTCATTGTTACAAATATGCCTTAGTAGGATCCCATCATATATTCTTCACAGAATTCCATGCCAAGAAGATGTCTGCATTCCATGTGAATTCACGTGCTTTCTTTAATCAGATAAGTATTTCATGAGCCAAAGTTTTCCCTTTCTGTCTTGGCTAACAAACAGCAAGCTCAAAGCTAAATTTAGTGCCAAACTAAATTAACAGAATTCTCACTTCCTTCATCTAATTGGTTTTTGACCTTTTCTAAAATTACCTTACTTGCATTGTAATTTTGGAAGCTACACTGAATTCCTTTTTTTTTAAGCAGTATGTTATAAAGCATGCTCTTTAAAAGGAGGAATACCAGGAATCACACCTAAGTGCCTGCTCCACCACTTACAGAAGGTCTGACCTGAAGCACAGAGGTTGAATGATTGTCCTGATGTTCCATTTTCCACCACAACAGCAGTCACTCTGCCTCCCTCTCAAGAATGCTGAGAAAATGTGAAAAGTTGCAAATTTAACACAAAACAAAGCTAAACTTATGGGATTATCAAAATGGATGTGGTTGTATTTTTAACCAAAATCTGGTCTCATGATGAGTCAGTGCCACATTAACTAACTCTTTTTTTCCACCTGCTGTCAATATAAATCAATTAAAAGATAAATGTACCAATGCTGAGTTACAGTCTGAGAGAGAAGCAACAAAATGACCAGCGAGAGGCAGATTTTAGAACTCTGAACACATGGACCAGGAAAGGGAACAAGAACAAGGAAAACACGGCTACTCCCAGGTGAGCTTGGATGAAAGAAGACATAACCCAAACCAGGCCTGGATCCACAGAAATATTACAAATGGGCCCTCAAGGCCTGTGAATGCAGGTATGCACTTGTAAGTCCTTTGATTGTCAATTAACATTTCTGCATAAGAGGAAAGAAAGGGAACAAGGGCACGAGGACATAAATTGCTCTAATGTTTTATCAAATGAAGAGTTGCCCTTAAGCAAATCTACTCCAGTACCAGGCTTTCTGCTCAAAGCAATGAGGATCCGCTCTCTGGCCTCAGGCAGAGCCTTAGTTGTGAGGTTCACCTGTATTTCAGCATTCCAAGTGGTCAAAGGTAACCGCAGCCTGGTTTTCACAGAAGTTAAGATACCTAGATTTTTCTAGCAGATGCAAAGAGCAATGAGTTAAACCCGAGTTCAGATGGTACACAGTCGATCAAGAAAGAGAACGAGGATTCTCGGAAGAAAATGGGGGCCACGGTTTAAATATCTGTGATATAAAAATAGCGCCTGAAATAGATCCGTGCTTTTTTCATTGTTTGGTGAGCATCAGAATCACCTGTGCAACCTGTCAAAAAGGCAGACGCCGAGCTTTAGCTCCCCCAAACTGTATCGCTGTGTGTTTGATGCACCCCAGTTTAAGATGCTCCGATGTTGGTGTCAGGATTTTTGGCATGCATGAAAGAAAATGCAAAATATGTAATTTTCAGTAAAAACCATGTGGTCTTGAATGTGAATCGGAAGAGTCAAGATGAAGTCAGGCATTTTACTTTTCAGAGAATGCCACCACCACAATTCCTAGCTCTGTACATGGAAAAGATCCAAAAATACTAATGTCCCCAACAGCAATAAGCATCCCCTCGTGGCCAGATTATGGTTTCTAAATAACATGTCCCACTAACCGGAAAGAGCTCAGGGAAGAAATACCTGATTTGGGATCCGAGGCACAGACGAAAAACTTCCTGAGTCTGAAATATCATATCAGAAACAAAGGTTCTGGGGTCCTATTACAAGGCCTCAGGACCCAACAGGAAGAGGCCCCCAAGAGCCAATTAACAAGATCACTGGAGCATCGGTAAATTCAACACCCCAAAGGGACTGAAGCGTATTGGAAACTACAAGTTCCAAATATGAAATCAAAACTTTCTAGTTATTTTCGAAGGGTGGTAGAGAACCAACTAATTATTTTGCAAATAAGTTTTAATAAGCAAAGATAAAAAAGGAGTTTATATTGCCTCTTCTCGATGTGTAGCCCTCAAAAGTTAAATGATAAAGAATAAAACCACGGCCATTTTGCAGTCCCTACTGAAAGAATGAATCTAAGCAATGATCTTCAAAGGGCTCCTGACAAAACGCAGATGTCACACAGCAAAGGAAGAGACGTTAAGTGCCTACCTATGTCCTCTTGCCCGTCATGTCTTATCAAAAAAGAAAAGTAAATCTGAATCTTCTATGCTTCTAATTTACAGGAAATCAAGAAATTTTAAAAAACATGTTAAACAACATCACGAAGATATAATAAGCAAAATCAGATTGTCGGGGACTCTATGGGATAAACAGTCCAGTTTCTTGAACAAATAAACTTCAAAGAAAAAAAAAAAGGATGAAGGAGAAGGTATAGGTTAAAAAAAAAAACTTGACATACTGATCAAGCAGTTATAATGCATTGGCTTTATTTGGATCTTGATTCAAACAAGTAAAATTTTTTTCAAAGTAATACTTATATAAGGCAATTGCAGAATTTGAATCTTGACTGGATATGGATGATACTAAGGTATTTCAGTTTGAAAATACTATTGTGATTATCTTTTTTAAAAAAATTAAAAAAGAGAGTTTTTTTTTGAGATATATATACTGAAATATTTAGGATGAGATAATATAATGTCATGATTTTCTTTAAAATGGTTCACGGTGGGGGGAGTGGGTTCAGATTACAGATGAAATGACATTGGCCATGAGTTAATAATTGTCGAAGTTGAGTGATGGGAACATGAGGGTTCAATATACTATTCCCTCTGCTTTTCTATGTTTGACATTTTCAACAATAAGAAGTTTTAAAAATGTCAAAAGCAAAAGCAAATAAAAAATGCAAAACTATGCCATTAAAGTTCAAATCTGGATTATCACCGGGGAAGCAGGAGAAGTAGTACCTTTGAGAGGCCATGAGGGAGATTCTGAGGTGCTGGTAAAGTTTTATTTCTTTTATTATTAAATCATAACTGTGTACACCAACGCACTTATGGGAAAAGTTTTATTTCTTGACCATAGTAAGGGCCATGCCAGTGTTTATGTTGTGATAATTTACTGCACTGTATATTTATCTTTTGTGCACCTGCCTGTTATTATACTTCAACCAAAAACAGTTAAGATTAGTAACCAGAAATCTAGACTATTATTTAGCAATATGAACACAGGCACTGTATTTGATAGGATGGAGGCATTTAATACTTTGTAATATCTTAAACACTAGTGTTTAAGAACTTTAGGTCACTGCTAAGACAGGGGACAAAATGGGTTGTGAAAGTTGTAGTTTTTAATCTTATGGGAACTTATTATAAAGCACAGATCCACAATAGAATCAGGATATATTCTACACTAATAATAATGATAGCAGATACTTACGAAAAACCTATCATGTACTCCATGGTTTAAAAGGTGGTTGTAAATTCTCTTAACTTGTTTCTCAAATATGATAAAAATACTCGACTTACACTTATAATATTAAATTCATATCTGCTGCTCTACTGCCCAGTATATATTTACTTACTGGTATATTATAGCCTACAAAGATGAAATTACTATTCCGTTATTAGTGAAATAAAATATAGTTGAGAGGTCATGTTTCTTGGTGGTTACAACTATTATGAGATCTTTGGTTTTAGTCCGGATCTGAATGCTGGTTCATCTGCAAGCTTCAAGACAATAAACAAACATTTAGTCTTCTCCTGCCTTAATTTCCATATTTTTAAGTGGGGTAATAGTCCTATTAGCTCTGATCATTACCAGGACGAAATGAGATAGAACTCTTAGCTTACTGGGCATAAAACATCTGCTCATGTTAATTACTACATATTTACAAGTGTTATAATTATAAAAGAATATCCCTCTACAAAAGCCCCCCCCTCATAGTTTTTCAAAATAGTCTTCTGAAAGAAATATGAGAACAATTACAAAATTAGAGGAGGCTCCTATAAGGTGCTGCAAACAAGGAAGATTTCCAAAGAGAGAAAGTAAAAAGTAGAGAAGGGTGGGGCATAGCACAAGTGGACGGCTAAGAATTTAAAAAGCCAGAGACCAGAAAAGCTAAAATCAAACAGAATTGCTTAATGGTTTCAAGTTGAGAAAATAAAACCTCTAGACTTGAAAGTTTCCATGCCAGGCAGATTTACAAGAAATTATTCAATAGTCATAAAACACTAGTTGAGAGAATCTGGAGATGTGTTTTAAACCCCCCTGGGAAACCCACCTGAACCAGAGAGCCATGAAATGTTCATTAAGCACTTGTCGGAAAGCAGGTGCAACTTACCAGCATAAGCAGAAACGAGACGCAGACACCAGGGATTCTGCTGAGCAATTCCACAGGACACGGGTGGCCCTGGTCTCCCTCTGAGTCTCCACAGCGTCTCAGAGCCCATAGGACTTTTAAGATACTTAAATAGGTGGTATATTTTGACAACAGCATGTTTTATAAGTCGTTTGTCATCTGCAAACTTTAGACAAGGTTAATGAAAGTTCTGTCACTTTAATGTCTAGCCCGCTTTAAATTACAAATGTCATGCGCCGTGACTAAGGAAAGGGCACAGCAATAATACCATAAACCATCATCTCCAGGGACATACAGGTAATTGCATAGCTCATTAAAAAACTGTTTTAATTATTAATTGACCGTGTCAGAGTTGTCCTTTGAAGTCAATTTTAATTTTTTTTTTTCCTTGCAAGCATTATGATTTCAAGCTGACCTACAGAACTTTGCATACCACCTAAAAAACTAGGGGGGCTGGCGAGGAAAGCTCTTTCCAATATCTGGAATTATTTTCAAGGCATTTGTAAATAATTCGCTTAGTGGGAGGAAAGAGATGGTGGGCAAGTTTTTGAGAAGTCTGGCATGTCGCGATCACCTTAGAGAGAAACCACAGAAAGGAAAATGAATGGAGAAAGATGATCAGACATGAGAGCCGGGAGTCAGAGCAAGTCCTTTTGTTAAAAGTTCCTTCCATGATGACGTAAAACAAGAACCAAAAATGTTTGCAAAAAAAAAAAAAAAAACCAAAACCAAGTAATCTGATCAGGAATCTAGTTAAAGTTATTCATTTGACAACTAGTCAAATTCCCTGTTTAATAAAAAAGTCTAAAGTTAACTACAAATTACAATGCTGAATAGTTATAATTACAAACCAGCAATAACTCGTACACCTAAATCCATGCTGAAGTCCCACAATTCAAGAGAGAAAACGAGTATTCTCACTTTTTTTCCCCTGGATGAATCTGGAAAATATCTTATAAACAAGAGTGTGTCCATTCCTGCAGAAGATGCCAGTGGCGGCTTAAATGAGAAAGAGACAAGTATCTACAATGATAGTTTTCCCTCTGATTTATTAGTAAATTGACTTTGCACCGTAAGAGAAAAGAATTTCTCAAAATCTGGATTGGATGAATTAACCCGTTACTTTAGGAACTCCATTTCAAAACTACATTGCCAGCCTTAAGTTGGAATGATTCATTGTATCATAATTATTTGGAGTGAGTTACTTCTGGTCCCAAGTGTCTGAAACAAGAACCTCCTTATAACGCAACCTAAAAATCAACTGACACTTGTATTAGACGGTCAAGGTGCAATAATGAAGCCGACCTCAGACTACTCACATCGCCACAAACAATGACAACAAGTTTGTTCACCAAGTTTTTGGGGCCAACAACTTCCAGTTCAAACCTGGGATCAATTTATGGACTCCCCAGGTGTTAATGACCACGCAGGCAGAGTAATACCAGAGAGCTGACAGTAGCCTCAGAACTAACCGATCGTCTCCTGGAATGTGAAAATGAGATAAGTCAGCTCCGCTGCATTGTCCACACCTCGAGAATTAAACAGCAGTGACCAACGGAGATCAGAAATGACTCTCGTCGGAAGCTGAACACCTGATTCTCCTGGGCCACGTGAAGCAGAGAGACAGGGTGGTAGGAAAGTTCACTCCACCCACAGGGCCTGCATTATAGAAAACAAAGCAAGCAAGGATACAGAGAAAATCATCTAAGAAATATAAAGAAGTACATAAACATGAGAAAGTAAAAATAAAGTAAGTGGCACAGTAGAGATTAGGGGTCAACAAACTAAGGCTCATCATGGCGCAGACTCAGCTCACCATCTGTTTTTGTACAGCCCATAAGCTAAGAAAAGTTTTGCATTTCTCAATAATTAGGAAAAAAGACTTCTTAAGAATAATGTATCACAACACATGAAAGTTATGTAAGATTCAAGTCTCTGTGCCTGTAAATAAAGTTTTATTGGAACACCACGGTACTCATGTGTTTACATATTGTCTACAGCAGGTTTCACACTGCAGTAGCAGAGTTGAATAGCTGAGAAGGGGACCGTATGGCCCACAAAGCCCAACGTACTTCTCCTCTGGCCCTTTACAGAAACAGTTTGCCAGTCTCTGCTACAGAGAAGGGAATCTCAATTCCTAGCCTCTGGTGGCACATGAAGGGAGGTACACCCATCTCCATTCCTTCAAGCAATCGTAATACTTTATTAGAGACTTTCCCAAAAGAGGAGATTTCACAATAAATGATGAATATTCCTAGTTATAGGGTGCAGCATATAAGTGTTTCTGAACTGATCATGAAGTTTTGTCTCTGGTATACACATATAAGGGCAATATAATGTATAATATTCTAATTAAATTGAAGAATGGCTGCTCAAGCCATGTCTCCATTAGCCAGTTCTTATTTGATTTAGCAGCAGTAATGAATGCTGAATCAGGTTAGGGTTGTTAAGCTTATCTGGCTTTGCCAATCTACTGAAATTAGGATAATAAAACTGAAGATATGTAATAGCGAAGACATTTAAAAAGAAAACTCGTTTATCTTCAATTAAAAAAACCGCAATGCTGACAATAAATGTATTACTCCTCCCCACAGAAAGGTGAGGTTGAAGAAAACAGCACATTAGAAAGAAATTCAGTCCCGCCTAGGGACCATGGAGTTCCATTTTAGAAGACCAAAAATAGCCTCGTTTTCTTGTGATACCAACACTTCACACATTTGTATTAAAAAAAAAAAAAAAAAAAACTACAGGCCAAACACAGAAGCCCAAAATATTCTCCAACTGACAAAAGTCTGCACTAGATTTTAGGCTTTAATAAAGCGAAGTTCCTTCAATCAAACAGAGAAAGGTTAGTGATTGAGTTTTTTGAAATGAGCAAAGTCCTACGTTGTGGGGTCGTGTTCATTTACCTCTTTGAGCCCCTGGGGGAACTATGTGGTCACCACCTCTGCTACACTTCACCTTTTGAGACTAAAAATGAGATTATTACTCATTTCACTCTTCAGATTTTACAAGTTTATGGACATCAACACACAGAACATAAACTCCATACTGCATCTCTATCAATCTTCTTGGTATGTTCCAAAATGCGGTCTGTTTAATAATATTTGTTTTAGGCACCAATTAATTTCATGAGGGGATAATAAAATGGCAGCCTTTTCCTCCCCCTACAGCATAGACTATATGATAAAAATCAACAAATGTAGGCCAGATCACTGGGACGAAAATAACCTATTTAAAGTCAGCTATGAAGCTGCACCAGTTCCAACTCTCCATACACACTGATTCCTGGGGCCAAGGAGCCCCTCCCTATAGCTGGGCTCTATACTCAAAAAGAAGGCATGCAGTTCCCCTATTTCCCCCTTTCCTATAATTTGGAAGATGTAAAGTAAATTTGGAAAATAAGTCAGAAAAAAGAAACCAAGAAGAAATACAATGGGGGTTGGGGGCGTTACAGGAAAAAGGAAGTATAAAATGGTCAGAAGTTACACAAAACGGCACTTACACTAGCTCTGATTTTGAACTTGAGCAGTTCGCATCCCTCACATGCCAGTCCTGATTATTCTCCTAAAAGTGCTACTGTGTGCTGTCTTCCAAATATTAAACCATCCATCAATGTAAGTGATCCCATTAAACAATCTCTGGGTTCGCTATCCAGCTGAATGAAAATGAAACCCTAATGATTGTCTGAAATGGGAACCGAATGATTGAGGAAGGAGAAATAGAAAAGGTTTTCTGAATTTGTCAAACGACAGAAAATATTTTTACAACTTTACCGCCAAAATGAATAAACCGAATAGGCAAACACAAGGCTACCTTGCAACTTTTAAATACTAAGAAATTAGTAAGGGGAAGATCATGGCTGCTGCACCCTCTTTTGTCTTTTAGTAACACTTAAAAAGGAAATCGTGAGATTCCATAATTAGAGGTAACCAAGCAAAGGTGAGAGATAATTATACATGTATGCTGAGACGGGATTCAGGCATTCATTTTGGATAGGAATCAAATCAGCTCCAGGCTTTACCTTCCAAGTATCACATGATTCAGGCCGTATAGAACGAAAACTACACAGGGAGACAGGCTACTCCTAATGCAAATGAAAAACTTAATATTTGTTCTAAACCGTTAGTTAGCGATTCTTTAAAAAATCAAAAACTAGCATATTTCACTCTGCAGTGCTAAGGAGCTCCTTTTCATACGAGCCTTAAAAGGAAAGCGGTAATGACAACTTTCAAGACGGTGCAAAATGCAATTCCAGAGGACAATCACATTCCCTGGAGACTTGCTTCCAGCCAAAGAGAAAAAAACAATCAATGGGAAAGCAGACTGTGGTAGGAATGCACGAGGTTCATTCGAGATTTACTGGGAGTCAGCCACATGTAGCAGAAACCCTACTTTGAAGTCAGATGCTCCTAGGCTAATACCCCAGCTCTGAAACTATTTGGCCTTAAGAAGGTCCTTAAACTTTTCTGACCCTGACTTTTTTATATATAAAGTGAAGATGTCTTCCTCATTGGGTTATTACAAGGATTGATGCAGAAAATACATGTAAGCGATTGAAAATGGTACTAGACATACTAAGTCCCGGAATCTTACTTCTTCCCCTGCACAATTAAACAACAGTGCAAGTGTGATACAGCAGATTTCAGGTAGTACATGAATAAAATCCTATCGAATTGGAATTTTAACGTAAATACGTATTAATAGAAGTTAGAGCACAACAAGCCTGTCATTTCATGACTAATAGTGATTTAGATGAAGTTAGGTTAAAGAATTAAATAAATAAAGCCAGGCACAGTGGTACATGATTATAGTCCCAGCTACTTGGGAGGCTGAGGCAGAAGGATTGCCTGAGCCTAGGAGTCAGAATCCAGCCTGGGCAACAAAGCAAGAAACTATCTCTGAAATCAATCAATCAATAAATCTACTTAAGTAAATATATTATGTAAATCATAATACTGGCAATATAAAGATATGGAGAAAAATCATACAAGACAGAAACACTATTTTCTAGGAATATAAAATGCATGAGAAAGGGTTCCTGTCCTCCAAAAGCTTGTAGTTTCAGGGCTGCGTGAATCAAGAGTAAGCAAACAAATGCAATCCCCCAAGTAAGAGTTCGGAAATATGTATGTTACATTCAAGAATGGTCTTAAAAGTCCCTCTCTTCCAGCTCTCCTAACATGTATCACATATAAAAGCTGTTTAAAAATAAATGAGTTTAACAATTGTCATGCTGAGTTATAACATAAGCTGATTTGGAAGTCCTTGTATAGTGGCATGTTGGGGATTTGTATGTTAAATCTTCGCTTTGAATTATCCAGGAAATCATTATTTTCTCACCTTTGTTTCCTTTATGGGAAAGTAAGAAAACAAAGGTTTCTGCTGGTTTCACTGCCAAATCACTCAAGACACTTGAGCAAAACAAGGTACAATCTACTTACAACTATAAGATCCAGGACAGCTAAAGGCTTTTGGATTTCGGCAAGTGTCATCCTTAGAGGTACCAGACACGTGACACGAATAAGCTGAATTTGCATTTGAAGATAGAGTAAAATGAACCGGGTCTCCCTTTCAAGGGAAATGTATAAAGAAACAGGAAAGAAAAAGAAAAGGACTTTATATGTATTCCCAAGGAAAATCACAGACCCCTTAAAGCACTTCCAACAGGCTGGCCCTTCTTAAAATTCTGACTTATCTGAAAACAAAAGTCATATTATCCTCTCATAACTCATGCAATCTATTAACTTCTGCGGCTTTAATCTCTGTAAAACGTTGGCTTCCTGCGTGATTCTCCTATACCGTTTTAACGGTAAGACTGCAGCATGTCAAAATTTATCTGCACATAGTATTAGTTTAAAAATAAGTAAATAAATGAATAAAAAGCTACAGGCAACTGAAGTCGGGTTGAAAGAGATCTGATACCCAGGGAGCATACAGCTCTATTGCAGAAATGCACAAAGGGGAATATTCAATGCAGAGGGAAATATATAAAACAGAATGAGTAAAAAGGTAACTAGCAGTTACATTCTCTGAAACGCAGTAAGATACGCTTCTATAGTTTGGAGTCAAGGTGAGAGCATGTTAATGGCTAATTAGGATCCTGTATTAGCTAACAGGCAGGAAGAATAAAGCTCCAAGACCGTATCACAAAATCACTCTGTCCTACTGGCATTCGTTCCAACTGTCGCTACAGCATCGATTTTCTTAGAAGCTTTATGATTCAGCTGCCTCTGAACCACAGTTAAGAGCTATACCCACCTGCATCAATGGCTAAGTAGGGCTACAGAGTAGAGAGAGGCGGCAGAATTTAAAATCCACCCCCCTCCCACTTGCTTAGGAAAACACAGTGAAGAAAAATTATAAAAATAGGGTTGGAATTTTAAAGAGTTTCTGATAGCATTTCTTAGGAATTGTACGACTGTATTTTCAAAACCCTTCTGTCTTCTTTAAAAGCAATAGCTGATCTTTATCCTGATCCTTTTGTTTTCGACTTTTTTAGCCACTCTTCTTTAGCTCCCTTTCATACCCAGAACCAATAACAAGGGGCTGCAAGAAAAACAGTGGGAAGGTCAGCAGACCCCGCCCCAAGGTTTCTCGAAGAACTCCCGAAAAAAATATATATCTGCAACTAACTGATCTTCGTCTATGTACAGAAACACAAATCCCAGGGTCACTGGCACCAACTCGGAGACCAATGTGATGAGCGTTGCCATCAATATGGCTACTCTACCTTGACTTCTGAATGTCAAAAATAATATGGACAGAATTGACTAAGCAGTCTCCAAGGTACTGCCTTTAAAATTTTAAACTTTATGGCCATTAAATATTGAACAGATAATTGGATTTATCCCCTTCAGTGCTTTATGGAAGTACAAAGTACCTACCTTCTCCTATTTTATTCAAATTAATGGTGCTCTTTTAGAGTGCCGGCCCTGAGTGCACGCTATAGCCGACTCATTAAAAGGATGCTTCATCTCCTGCTTACCAACTCTTTTCTCCATTTGCACTGAAAGGGCAAAACCCCGACTCAAACCCACACTGACAGTTAAGGGCAAGTCTTCTGAGAGTCACCCTTGAACCTAGAATTTTCCCTCCCCAAAACTCAAGTACACAGCACGACTCGGCAGCTGACTGTCATCACAGAGAGCCACAACACAGAATCCATTTGTTCTGTTTTTAATTAAAACATTTAGAAATGCTTCTTTGTGCAACTGGGTAGCTTTCTGCTACATTTTAAAATCAAGTCTGGAGAACACAAGGATGCCGGCAGCTCTCAGAGGATTAGCCAAATGAAACCCTGGATTGTGTATTGGACGGGGGGGGGGGGGGGGGATACACACACGGAACGGCTGTGCAATTCACACCAGTGATAAGGTATTTCTATCAAGTATGACTAACACCTACAGACGTACAATCTGAAAATAACTCTGGTGGAGGTGTTAGTGGAAAGGGGTTAATGGAAATAATGTTTTCATTTTAAACAATATAAATCCACAACTGGCATTCCATTGGCCCGTGACCTCCCCTTACCCAATCCTTGTTCAAGTCATTTGCTAGTGTAATTGAAACCTTCTTTGAGAGTCTTTAGATTTCATTTCATGTTTTGGGGACAACGCAGCTGAAAGACATTCACCATCCATCTTTCTTAACATTCCTAATCTAAATAGAAGACCCGAATCCAAGACTGTGCTTGTGATGGATCGCTGGCCTCCCCATACAGTAGAGCTTAGAGAGATCCTATGATTGCTTTCAGAACCCTTACAGAAAACATACATTCATACTCATTTTAGGTTCTTACCACCTAGCTACCATGGCAGCATAGATTTATGTTTTAAATGCATTTTATAAAAACAGACTTGCAATTAAAAAAATTCAGAAGAACAAACCAGAAACAACTGATGTTAAATGAAGTTTGGGGGAAAGGTGCAACAATAAACATGTAAAAAAAAAAAGTACAAGATTGTGGACATGGGATTTCTACTCCCGAGTAAACCGCTAAAGACATTCCAAAGCTCTTCCTGGTGTGGGTACATTTAATGCAGGTCTCCATCTGTCCCGTTTCTCTTAGAGTTGAAACAGGCAATAATGAAGCCATGTCTCCAGCCAGCCAGCCAATGCCATTAACAGGACATACTCTGAGGATCATCTCAACTATTCTATTACATACGCTTTCAAAAACATGGTTTTGAGGTTATGTTTGCCTTGGAATGTAGACGAGGTCTATCTAATACGAAGCTGACCAATTTTTCATTATTTATACTTAAGAAAATGTTAAGGATTAAAGAGGAAAAATACCTCAGGTTCATATTAAAACAAGGGCTAACTTAAGAAGATTTCATAATCTGCCAGAAAATGTTTCCCAAATACAAGTACTAAAAGCTTCAATTTCAGGGCACAGCACCTGTGGCTCAAAGGAGTAGGGCACTAGCTCCATAAGCCGGAGGTGGCGGGTTCAAACCCAGCCCTGGCCAAAAAAAAAAAAAAAAGCCTTAACTTAACTTCACCATTCAAACAGACTGCCCAGACCAGCTAATGGGCAACACAAAGGCAGCCTCCCTTCACATCCATTTGGAATTTCTTTGACTTCTAAGAGTTGCAACTGACCAGTATCAAAAATAAAAGACACTAATTGTATCATATCTTTGGTGTGTGCAAGTTACTTTATCTTTTTTTCTGCATTGCATTTCCTATATAAGAACAGGATAAAACTGGACACACTCAAATATTAGATTACATGGGTTACCGCTAACAAAATTACCTGCTGGCATGAAAGCAGCAATTGCCAAGTTAGTTGCTGGCCTTAATTCTCCAAATCAAGATCTGTCCCGCAACAAGCACTTTACCTTAAGTTGTCTGACAGTCCATTAAACCATTCAGGATTAACTGCTGTAAGCCCTTCATCCCACAAACCCCAATTGTAATTTTGAACAAGAAAAGACATGAGAGTGTGGTGTTGGCAACTTCCAAATATTTAAAAAAGCAAGCCTGTAAATCTTGCCACAACTCTAAGCGGGAGGAACACTTAAATCCTATGTAGAGATGGCGTCTATGTCAGTCTTCAATATTAAATATCTTTTAAGCCTTAATATTAAAGAAAAAGATTCGTATTAGTCTGTTTTCTATTGCTTATAATAGAATCTCTGAAACTAGGTAATTTATAAAAGAGAAGAAATTTATTTTTTATGGTTCTGGAGGTTGGGAAGTCCAAGGTTGAGGAGCCACATCTGGTAACATTGCCGGTGGGCGCAGAGCAATCCTACTCCAATGACAACCTATTAATCCATCAACCCCTTAATCCGCTAATCCATAAATGGATTAATTCATTCATGATGGCAGAGCCCTGATGGCCCAATCACCCAGCAAAAGCACCACTTCTCAATACTGAGATGTTTTCAAAGTTAGACTGTAAGAATGAGAACTAATGAAATTTATCTCCAGTAAGAGGTAGAGACAACAAAAACAAACAAACCCCAAACCAGAAATACCAGATAGCAATATCGTATAGAATCAGGGAATTTAATCCCCCTCATACACAAACTAAATGACTAATCTGGTTATGTCTTGGCACTCGTCTCACCTCTGAACCAAACATTTGTTACTTTCTACTACACAAAAAAACTAAGGCTGACTGCAACAATCAAGAGTTGCTTTTATTTCCTTTGAATTCCTAAGAGGTATCCTTGATTTAAAAAAAAAAAAAAAAAAAGAGGGTGGTGCCTGTGGCTCAATGAGTAGGCGTCGGCCCCATATACTGGAGGTGGTGGGTTCAAACCCAGCCCCAGCCAAAAATTGCAAAAAAAAAAAAAAAAAAAAGAATTTAGAAGAATAAAGTAAGATGATGATTTTAAACTTTTAAGAGTATAAATTGTAATTCCTTCAAATAAATGACTGATTTCCAGCAGTAACAGGGGTCTCCGAATAACTTACATAACTTTGAATTTGGAAAGTATATTAGTGTTCTACACATTCAAAAATAAAATCAATACACAGAGGTAGGAAAAAAATAAAAACCTAAAATTGAAAGCAAACTGAAGGCAAAGAACGCAGAGATACTTCAAATTATTACCATAACCACTATGGAGAGAAGGGAGAGAAAGAATAATATAAATTATCTTTCCTGAATTTTACTCTATATTCTATTCTAAGAAGGTCCGAAGGGGAAACAGCAAACATATTCTGAACTTTTTAAGTAGGTTTGTTGTCTGTAGTGCTACGGATGAAACAGTTCTGAATCTATTTTTAGATGCATTAAAGGACTGAGTAAATGAACCAATGTGTTAGGCGGCAGGGCTTTTGCTGTGAAAGAAGACTAAATTATAGAATGGATAATAAATTACAGGCATCCCTTATGGAAATAGCTGAGATGTGGAAATACCAGTGTAAACTCAGGAAAGGAGAAACTGTGAAGTTCATTGCTACCCTTAATTCTGCAAATCGACATGAGCTTGTGTACACATGTGTGTGTCTTTTCAGTCGCCAAAAAAAAACCTAGAAGTAAATCAAGTTGGGTAGTACCCAGGACACCCAGCATGCTGCTACTGGTTTCTAATACCATTTCTCCTCTAAAAAACTCAGAATTCCTCAGATGAATGGTTGATTTCAAGGCTATGTCAGAGAAAGGACGGATAAGCATAACAAGTTATGCCCAAAAAAAAAAAAAAAAAAAAAAATTAGCACTCAAAAATTAGTGGGTGTGTGTCAGAAGGATATAGGAAAACACATTAAGGGGGCTCCTACTAATTAAATGTAGGAGAATTTGAGTACGAACATAATTAAGGAAAGTAATAAGTAAAAAGCCATTAAAAGGGGGAATCCGTAAATTAATACAGTAGATAGACAGACAGACAGACAGATAATGGGAGGGTGGATGGATGGAAAGAAGAGTTCTTCTTTAAAGGAAAATGCTGACCACTGACTGGTAAATGTTGATGAAATGCTACAGTTGCAACATAACCATAGAAAAGACTGATTCAAGCAAGGATCATCAAAGATGTGAAGTCTGGGGAGAAATTTCTAGAGAAGAACAAGACATTTACATAATCTTAAAGTACCTCCCCACCTTTATGGGTGATAAGGGTCAATATAGTTAATTATGCAGCAGATAAATCAGGCAATGCCTTGACCACATAAGCAAAATTAATTATCACCAATGCAAGGCAGAAGGACATGGGGTCCTCTGAGAAGGCCGTTGTCACTTCAGAATCATCCTGGCCAGGAATACACAGCCTTAACCTCATCATGAGGAAACCCCAAACCCAGATAAGGACCTTTTCACTTTAAAAAAGAAAAAAAGGTGGATGGGGGAGAGCTATGTATTTTTTTAAATGTCAACATCACAAAAGACAAAGCAGATGCCACCAAAGAACTGTTCCCCATTAAAGACTGGAGAGACGTTATAACCACTAGATGGAAAATGGGATCCTGGACTGGATCTTGTATTGCCAAGAAGGACGATGCTATAAGGGACAGTATTGGACCAAACGATGAAAGTGAAATATGGACAGAAGAGTGAAGTGTGGTGTCCATGTTGAACTTCCTGAAACTAATGATAGCACCAGAGTTACAGAAGAAAATCTTGTTCTTTGGAAATACACTCTGAATCATTTGGAGGCAACAGGATGTAATGTATGCAAACGAGCCTCAACGGGTTCAGAAAAAACAGAGAGAGAAAGGGGAAAAGAGAAGAGAGAGAGTGAAAAAGAGAAGGGGAGTGCTCACAAATGGTCAAAGTAAATAATGCGAAATTTCAATGAAAAGAAGACTATTGTACAGGGCACATGGGTGTTCTTTGTATAATACTGTTTTTTCAACTTTTTAGTAAGTTCTGAACTCTTTCTAGGCTGGACCCAGGGGCTCACTCCTGTAATCTCAGCACTCTTGGAGGCTGAGGCAGGTGGACTGCTTGAGATCAGGAGTTTCAGAACAGCCTGAGCAAGAGCAACACTCCATCCCTACTAAAAAATAGAAAAAACTAGCCGGGCATGGTGGTGCACACCTGTAGTCCCAGCTACTGGGGAGGCTGCTGCGAGCCATGGCACTCTACCCAGGGTGACAGAGGGAGACTCTGTCTCAAAAAAAAAAAAAAAAAAAACTATTTCTAAAATAATAAACAATCCTCTTCTCCCGCACAGACCAGTGAATTTTAAATAATATGCACAGTGTTCCTAATTTTATGACAGTTTCTGGAAATAGAACCTAAATGTGGAAAAAGTATTCTGTGCAAAGATGTTTGGCACAGCATCAATTACAAAAGCAAAAAACCCTGAGAATATCAAATGTGGTTTTTAGAAGCCAGAGGAATAGTTAATACAATTATGCTATGTCAAATCAAAAGAGCATTATGCAGTATTTAAATGTGTTTACAAAAGTTTGTAACCACTGGAAATATATGGTTTAATATAAATAAAACAACAGGATTAAAGTTGATGCAGCATGACCACCACTAAGTTAAGGAGAAAGACAAAAGGGGAAAAACTCACACACAAAGGGCTAGAAAGCCAAGAAAATGTCAATACTAGTCTTCTGATTTTAGAAGATGGTTTATGGATAATTTTTTCCACTTCTACTTTCTATGTATTCCAAATATATAATGCCTATGTAATAATGATATAAAAAGCTTGATTCTTAAAATAACTGGCTAGAAGTAACCAAGTTCTATTTCTTTATAAGTGCTTCAATGGACACCTTTACACGTGTAAGTAAATGATACTGAGCTATGAATATTCAGCTATGCAAATCTAACCTAAGCTTTTTTTTTTTTTTTTTTTGAGACGGAGTCTCTCTGTGTTGCCCTGAGTAGAGTGCTATGGCGTCAAAGCTCACAGAAACCTCAAAATCTAGGGCTCAAGCCATCCTCTTGCCTCAGCCTCCCTGGGGCTACAGGCACCTGCCACACCACCTGGCTAGGCTAGTTTTTTCAGAGATGGGGTCTGGAACTCCTGAGCTCAAGCAATCCATATACCTAGGGCTTCCACAATGCTAAGATTACAGGTGACAGCCACCGCGGTCAGCCTTGAACTGTTTTTAGTCACAAAGATGAGAAACAGAGACAGGAAAGTCACACTAGCAGACGATATCCAAGTGGTGCTTATTTAAAGTTGTGTAAACACACATTCACGAGCCACTGATGCCTCCTTTCTCCTTTTTTTGAGTCATCAGAGGACAGTGTGATTACTGTAGACCATCCAGCCCACTCCCCTCACCTCACAGGAGAGGAGAAGCACTGGCGTGTACAGGGATGAAGCCCAGGACAGGGGACAGTGGCCTCACCCACCCTGATCTCTAACTTACTGAGCTAACTAGTCACATTACTTACCACTCTTGCTCAGACGCTCAGGCGCATATATTCAAGCTGAAAGTTTTCAGTTCAGCCCCTCTTAATTTTCTATTCTACAGGTGGCATTGGTCAAGCCCAATGAGACTGGGAGAAGCCCAAAGGACCTGTCTCCACTTAGGGTTCATGGTGATGTTCATGGAGACAGAGGGATACAGGGAAAAGGGGTGGGGGAGAGAAGAGAGAGGAAGCGGGCAGAGAGAAAGAAGGAGTAAGGGGAGGGAGCAGAGAGAGAGAGGAAGAAGGTAGAGGGAAAGCACCTATGATTTTAAAATTTGGAGATAGTGATCAGAAGTGTATGTTTAGTTAATTGAAAGGCTAAAAGGAAGAGTGGTGCCTGTGGCTCAAGGAGTAGGGCTCCGGCCCCATGTACCACACGTGGTGGGTTCAAACCCAGCCCCAGCCAAAAAAAAAAAAAAAAAAAATCTATAAAAAAATAAATAAATAAAATAAAGAAAGGCTAAAAGTAAAACTTGTAACAGCTCCCATAGTCGCTTCCAGGCTTTTCTTAAGTGGAGGAGGGAATTAAGAGAACTCTATACGGAAAAAACAAAAGAGGAAGTTTCTAGATTAATTACTACGGCTCAGTTCCTATTTAAGGGCTTCACATTTGTAAGCATTTAATTGTATTTATTTCTTAATGTACCCTGGTTTGAGTAACCTTAAACTTCAACTGAATCTCATATGCTCAGCCAATGAAATAATTAAAATTCTTGTGCCAAGTTGATTTGTATGAAAAAGTCAAACACTTCATTTAAAATGTATGGGAGGCACATTCATAAGAATACACTCATCTCTCATTCAGATTTCAAATTGAATCCATTTAATGACTGCCGATAGCAAAGCAATAGGAATGCCTAGAAGAATAGTTGTACGATTGACAATAACCCAAAGTTCCTGTCATGTTTTATGAATCAACAATTGTCTCTGAACTTGGAAAAGAAATAAGCGTGCATTAGCGTCTGGTTTCTTATAACCGGTCTGCACTAAGCTACAAAAAGTGAGCACAATTAAACATATCATTTGAAGAATTCATCAATTTGAATGAATAAAAATAAAGACCTCTATGATTCCATGTTCCTATTCACAGCAACACAACTCTCAGGGCTGTCTGGTTTACTATTTTTTCTTCTTCTTCACATTTTCATATTATTTATCAGCAAAACGGTTACAATAGTCTTTCAGTCTTGGGTGACAGATGACTAAACAACATAGTTCCATTCTGAAATATGAATGGCCTTGGGACATGGCTCCAAAAACCAACCGCAATGAGTATATCATAGAATAAATAACACCCAGCAACATTATCAAATTCTAAATTAAGCAAGTAAAATAAGTATAAATTTAAAAATAAGGAAAAAGCAAAAAAAAAAAAAAAAGGAAGAAGATGGGGGAAACATCCAGAAATTTCAACACCTAAATAATAAAAAGTGAAAACTCACTATCACTATTCTTACTATTCTCCCTTAAAGCAAAATATAACACGAGCATTTACTGCAGGAAAGATGAAATTGTTCTCACCAATGTTAACTAAATTGCACCCCAGTTTGACCTCTTATTTCCATCCCCAACTCTCATCTACAAAACCTCTGACAGCTAAGTACCTTCTGACACACAGGGGCAAAGGGCTCAGGGCCCTGGTGCTGCAGCTGATGGAGCCAGAGTAAAGGCGTTGTTCTTCTTGACTTCTAAACCCCTCCAGCAACGTGGAAGAGGACTCTGGACCGAGGTGATTCATTGTGTCTATCCTAAACAAAGATCACCCACCTGCATGTACAGAATCAAATTCGTTTCAGTGAAAACCAAAATAACAGACCCCTACTGATAATACCACCACAAAGAGCAAAGACTTCTATAAAAGTAAAAAACAATATGGGTGGAGGGAGGGTGATTAGAGAGATCAATTCTATGGTTTATCTTACAAGGGTACAAGTGATTCTTTCTAAAAGTAGAATATAAACGTCTTAACACAATAACTAAGAAAATGACATAAAGGTTATTTTGCCCAGTTTGATGAAAATATTTCAAATTGTATATGAAAACACCACACTGTACCCCATGATTACATTAATGTACACAGTTATCATTTAATTTAAAAAAAAAAAGAAAAAGAAACTACAAAACATTGTTAAAAGAAAGTAAAGTTCTAATAAATGAAAAGGCATCCCATTAAAAAAAAAAGTAAAAAACAATAAATCCCAATCTTGTTCAAATGTCATATTTTCATTACAGCCCATCCTGACCATCCTATTTAAAACTGTAACCCTCTTTCATATTCCCAGACCCTTTCACTCTGCTATATTTCTCCATAATGTTGTCACCCTTAAAACACTATATAACTTGCTCATTTGTTGTATTGTTTATTTCTTACCCCTCCCCCAAATATAAGTTGTGTAGGGGGTGGGATATTTGTCTGTTTCGTTCAAATATACGCCCGTGTCTGGCACATAACAGATACTCATTAAGTGTCAGTTAAATGAATGAATCATTCATTAAGTTAAATGATTTCTTAAAGCTCTTCTTATTCAAGCAGAAAAGGCAGAAATTAGGCAGGGAATTTTTAAAGAGTTGTAATAGGACAGATAAAGGGTTATTATCTTTACCCTAAAAAGTCTATTTACATTGATTAAACTCCACACACATAAACACATGTTCTTAAACACTGATTTAGAAATGGGTAAAGAACCTATTGCTGAAAAGAATAACAAACGGTTCACAAACATTCAGAAGAAAATCAGCTTGCCCATACTAAACACAGATGAAAACCAAATTCTATATTTCTTTGTGTAATTATTAAAGGTCGAAAAATTAATATTCTTCAACACAGTGCCAGTGCCGTAAGATGGTCATTTCCATCCAATAGGCGTGACATTAAAACAACCACTCCAGAGAAATTTGGAAATGGGACTTTAGAGATTTTTTTTTTTAAGTCCTTATCTCTGATATAGGCATCTCCATTGTGAAAGCTGATTCCAAAGAAATACTTGGAAATATAGACAAACACAAAGATGTTCAGCAAAACATTATTCGCCATAGCAAAATTCCAGAAACAATTCAAAATCGTTATTCGCCATAGCAAAATTCCAGAAATGTAAACAATTACAAATGAAGAAATAATTCAGTCAATTAAGGCATAGCTACAAAACCAATTGTTATATATTCTTTAAATATTTATGGTTGGAGGAGCTTTATAAAGGCAAAAGATCACAAATAACATAATGTTAAGTGAATAATAGCAGGCATAGTCTAATCTGAACCACACACGGGGTAATGGCATGGAAATCAGAAAATGGTAATATCGAGAGTATTTATTGCTGAGTGGTAAGATTATAGGTGGATTTTAGTTCTAAACTATATAATTATAGTTTCATAATTTTTCTTTTTTGTCAAAATAAATGTGTTCTACCTTCAGAATCAGCAAAAAATAGTAAATAAAAGAAAGATGTCATAAAATTCAAACAGATTTCATACAGTAAAGATTAAACAGTAACAACAAGAAACCCACACCTCTGAATAGCATTATATAGTTCTCTTGTTCCAAAATTACTTTGTTAAAATTTTTCCCTTGAAATTTAACAGTGAATCTTTTAAGTTTTAGTTTCTAATTTACATAGCCTTGAAAGAAGAACAAGCCTTAAAGAGAAAATATAAACTATTAGCACTGTCCTGACAATGAATATAAACTAAAATTGTTCATAATAAATGAATTTTTCAATAAATCAGCCTAACATTAAGAGTCACTAACCACAATGACCGATCATCCCCTAGGAAAATGCTGAATTATGTTAAAAAAAAAAAAAAAAAACCTTTATGGATGTCAGAAGAAAAAACTACTCAAGCTCTTATAGGAAGCCCTTTTTCTTAGTCTGTAGTGGTAGAAGCATCATTTAGACTAGTCTAAAGCAAATTCAAACATTTAAAACAAAGCTGATGGCTGGGCTCACAGGTGCAGCGCTACAGACTTAACACATGCTCTTTGGAAATCTACAAGGCTGTGTCAATAGAAATACCAGCATCTTCTACAGATTCCTGACAACGCTGCTCCATAAAATTACACCAGGTCTCTGTCTCAGCCAAGTTTTAGGGCTATCCACAGACGCACTAAGAATGAACGTGAAGCTAAAGAAAGAAAATTCAAGCAAACCTATTACTTTTCTTTTAAGCTCAAATACATTTCTTAGGGCTAAACATCAGAAGCAAGACGCTAGGATGCCAACCCTTTCCTTTATAACTTTTGCTTTGTATCTAGTTCCAGAGGGAAAAATCGTGTTTACAGCAACCACGAAGACGTGGAAAGCAATAAGGGAAATAAATGAAAAAAAAAAAAAAATGCTGGGTTAAGTTTTAGTCAGAACTTTATTGCAAAGCTACTTTGTTTTATGAGATGAAGAAATCTACTTTTCCCCCATCTCCTCTAGCGTTACATATTGAAAAATGAAAACATGATTAAACGATTTCTTTTAATGTCATCTCATCATTTATAAAGAGCTTAAGGAAAACAATTTGCATGCAAGCTGAACACACCAAAAGAGCTGGGTAGAGTGTGGAACCCAACGTCAGAAACTAAAGTTCAATTTCCAGTCCTAATCAAGTTTCTAAAACAGAAACTCTGTCCTTTCCCTTCCTAATTAGTGATGTTTTGTTGGTGGTGGTGGTGGTGGTCTCGGAGTCCAGGTTAAAAATCTTATAAAAATCTTCCAAAATAAGATAAAAATTTCTTCATTAAAATTTTTCTCTTTAAATTCAACATGAAATGTAAACAGTTATAAAATGTGGAAGTCCATTTTTAAAAAACACAAAAATAAAAAGTAAAATGTAAAAAAAAAAAAAATCAGAGGTAATTAATGCTCATCCATCATTCATTCCAGAAGAAAGAGAAAGATCAGTATCCCAAGAATGGAAGAAAAAGTATCCAATGTACTCAGCCCTACTGTGAAACTAATTTATGGCTTTCATAGGAAAGCTAGAACCCAATTTTAGCCCAGGAATATGGGGAGAGGGGAGGGGGGGAGGGAGCACAGGTGGAGGGAGGGTGATTGGTGGGATCACGCCTATGATTCATCCTATAAGGGTACATGTGAATCTCTCTAAATGTAGAATATAAATATCTTAACACACTAACTAAGAAAAAGACATGAAGGCTATGTTAACCAGTTGGATGAAAGTACTTCAAATTGTATACAGAAACAGTACACTGTACCCTATGATAATATTAATAATGTATACTGTTACGATTTAATAAAAATTTTTTTTTTAAAAAAAGAGAAAGATCAGTGGGTCAGAACTCATATTCTTTTAACGGTATTCATTTATGACAAAAGAAATAAGACTTGGCTGGGCGGCGCCTGTGGCTCAAAGGAGTAGGGCACCAGCCCCATATACCGGAGGTGGCGCATTCAAACCCAGACCCGGCCAAAAACTGCAAAAAAATAAAACTAAAAATAATAAGACTTGGCTAAAGTAAGGGAACATCGAAGATTTTTAAAAATCAAGTAGATGTATGATATTTAGATTTGTCCTTGAAATTTGAATTTTCAGCCGTTACTATACAGAAAGCAGCAGATAGCCAAATTTGTCTGTAGAATAGAATCATTCAGAGATCTCTTAACAATTCCAAGGTCTAGGCCAGCGGTTCTCAACCTGTGGGTCATGACCCCTCTGCAATACATCCTGCATATCAGATGTTTACATTACGATTCATAACAGTTGCAAAATTACAGAGGTAGCAATGAAAATAATTTTATGGTTGGGGGTCACCACACCACGAGGAACTGTATTAAAGGGTGGCGGCATTAGGAGGCATTAGGAAGGTTGAGAATCGCTGGTCTAAGCCACACCCCCAATCTCTGGGGGTGTAACCAGAAATCAAAGTTTTTGATGCTGTTTTGGGAACCACTGACATAAAGTAGAGAAACCAAATAAAATCTTGCACCTTCTTTGAGGTTTGCCATAGATATCATCCCAGAAAAACTGATTTAAAAATTAAAAAAAAAGAATAAAAGGAAAAAAAGGAAAGAGACACGAAAAATCACTAAACCAATACTTAAATCTGGATCTGCTTCTTTAAGAAAATCCTTGACACACATCCTGCTGTTTCTGAAGCTGGCTCAACAAGATACTGAAAAAAAATCATTATAAAGGTACATGGCATCTTGTGCTGACATGAGTTTACACTGCTCAGCACCACTCCTTCGAGAAGGATGCTGATTTGGGGGAGAAAGCAAACTCAGAACAAGGTGATGCAGATTCCAAGGTGACTACCACGGCTTTCTAGTGACAACCTGGCAGCAATCAGAGTCTGACGATGGGAACTCCTTAGCCTCACCTGCCTCAGTGTTTCTTCTAACAGGGGAAAAGACATGAAAATGGAGAAGCACAAGAAAAAAATCCTAAACCCTGTGCTATCGATTTTAAAAAGATCCACCATAACTGATTTTCTAATGGTGCATATTATATAAATATGGCTCAAAAGATTCTACCATGACCTAGCATTTTCTTCCCCTTCTATTCCATCTGTCTATCTTATACATATTTTGTTAAAAAAAAAAAAATGACTTCAGGTGAATGCATTCTATTTCTACTATTGGTTCATGACATTCAAAGAGTTCATCCTGCGCACAGTACCACCTGTGTGCTTGAACCTGCAGAAATCTTAGCTTAAATAAGAACTCCCTCAACCCCAGGGAAGAGTCTAGATTATTTTTAAGCCACCCAATGGGGAGAATGTCCCAGATACCAGATGACGCAGGGGCCCCTGAGGGACCATAATGTGTTTATGAGCAATACGAAATTCAGCTTCAAAGACATCTCTCAGTTTGCCCCACCTTCCCCACAAGGCCATGAACAGTGACCTTGCTACCAGTGGTCGGAGCAAAGGGCATGAGATAAGGAGTTCAACCTTGTGACTGTGATCACATTAGATTTAAAATACAAGAAAACCATAAAAAACGGTGTATCAATTTATGTCCCACACACATGGCCGTGCTCCATGACCGCAGCCTAGGATTAAAAACATCAATCTGGACCACTCATCAAAGACCGAAGGTCGAGCTACACGACATTTTTTTCCTTGGTGCTGGATTTTGCCATTTTGGATGCTGCAACCACATTTACGACCGAGTATCACTCACCTAACTTTTCCTTAAGAGCACATAAAGGTGAAGGGAATACTTCTTTGCAGAACGGATCTGCTGGAGATTAACTTTAGAGGTGTTCTCTTTCATCCTAAATTTTCTTCGGCCTCTATCCTGCAGTGAAGTCACAATACATTTGTGACAGAATAACTCCCATGGCAACAGGCTGACATCATAAACACCAGATTAAGACTTGGCAGCAAAGCCAGAGGAGATGATGGGCTAGAGCGGAAGAGGCTATAATTCAAACAAATCTCTTCCATAATAGCTATGGGAATACTAAACATTACTGGCCCAGTAAATTGCTTTTGGTATAAGTGTTCTCTTTTTTGAAGTTTGCCCCGATGTGAAAGTATCTCTGTAAGTCAGAACCTTAGCATTATTTTAATGTACTGTTCTGTATTTAATAATCTGAGGCTTCAGACACTGGTCTGTTACCATGGGAATGACAGCAGCACAAATACAGGATTATGGCCATCAAGCAGGAGAAAAGAAATTATGAATAAGCCTCGTTATGTTCAATAATTAGCAGCTACACGGAAAAAAACAAAACCAGGAATTTAGGTTGACGCATTTATCTCGGTGTTTGAATACAACCCTGAGTGTGTTATTGCTTTAAAATGAGATTCTCACAAACTGCCAGAAACTTCTTGACTAGCAGTTGTTACTCAGTACTATAATTTAAAAACTCATCCCGTCCATCTCCTTATTCTCCTATTTTAATTCTTTCCCTGCAAAAGACTGGTATGTACTGGATAACATATAGCATCCCAGATGGGGTCTGGTATCTTGAGCCAACATATCACCAGAAAAGCCCAGAAGGGCTGGACATTGCCAGCCCCTCTGTCTCAGTTAACTGCAAAAGGAACAACTTCCAAGGAGATGAAAGCCTGGCTAAGCATGAGGCCCCTTCTCCAATTAAAGAGAAGCAGAGGATGAAGGCTGCTTCATTAGAAGCACTACCTAGAGTTCTATTGCTAAGATGACGCGTAACCTCAGCAGGTCTTCCTTGAGTTTCAGTTTCATCATTTTTCAAGTAAAAACAACAGAATATCTAAGTCTTACTTGGACCAACATGTCAGCCACGTAGCCCTCTATTTATTTTTATCTTCTGAAGCAACAATAAGGGACATTGTACTCTGATGTTTCGATTAACAACTACGGAAGTGTTGTTAAATTGTCCTTAACGGGGCAGGCGCCTTTACTAATTGTAGGAAAAAGTAACAAAATGATGGATAAAGATTTTGAGACTCCCAAAGACTGCTAAAGCAATACTACTCTAAACCAAAGACTACCTCCAAATGCAGAGGTGCTAGACCAACCTCACACCATCAAGACTTCGTGAGCATTTGGGGAAATAGGCATGTAGCTAGATCTTGGGCTTCCCGTGGAATCACCCACCCTCTCTGTAAGAGCAGCGTTACTCATGATCTTATATACATTGGGTAACAAGAACGAAACCTTAGTCCACACATAAGCCAGCAATCACTGACTGAGATCAACAGCTCCCTGGTACTCGCGCCAACTTCACAAATCCCCCTTCCAGGAGGTTTCTGCACCCCACAGCAATGGCACACACATCATGGGAAGAAAGTAATTTTAGAACGTGCCATCCAAATTAACTGGTCATGAATAGGCTCTGATTAAAATATAAAGGGCTTTTAAAATAATTTAAAATGATTCACTGGAACTAATTTGGAGATATTTTAATCTCTGAATATGCAGTGAACTGTGGTCTCCCTTGGCCCCAGCCTCTCCCTTAGAGAGGGACATTTCTAGCTAGGCCTTGTGACACGGGCTAAGAGGTATTTGAGCCACACAAACTAAAATGCCCACGCCTGCATTTTCCCCTGCCTCTTGTGACTTATGTCTCTCCAGCCAATGCACAGTTCTCTTCCACTTTCAAAACCAGACTGTGTATATTTCCCTTTCCCAGGGGACACTGCTCAGCCACTGACTAGGCCCGATAGCTAGATAATTCTGAATACAACAACACGATAATGATTTAAAGAAGTCACAGGAGATCAAACAATCTCTGCTTACATTCTTCAGTCATCTGTTTAAATTCCATTTTACATTAAACAAAAGAAGATTTTCTCAACTGAATGTTCCAATCTAATATATGTTGTATTTAGGGGGATCCGAATTAGGCCACTTGTGAAATCTAAGCTGCACTTCACTAGGCCTTTCCACTGTGACTATGAAGTTCAAGGACAAGGCTGCTGCTTTGCAAAGTGCCTTCTTAGACCCACTACAGATTCCTTCACAAAATCCTTGGGCGCCTGGTCTCCAAGATTCCCTGAATCTCAGCCAAAGACACTCCAGATAACAGGAGGAGAGAGCCGGTTTCTATTTTCCTACATTCTAGACGTTGCTTTTTCTTTCTCAATCTCTGGATAAAGAGCTGAAACTGGAAAGGAGAAATGAGGAACAAAATCTATACATGAAAACACTTTTGCTAAGCACAGATATTCCCTGATTTAATCTTCCCCACGATACGAGGAGGGAGATATTATTATAGCTGCTTAATAAATGAAACTGAGGAAGAAAAGGATATCCAATGGACCCATCACACAATTAGTAACGGAAGAGCGGAATTCAAACCTAACACAACTCAAAAAACTCCAGTTCTCTCTGCTGTATCCTTATTAAATGAAATCTAATCTTCTTGAAAGCAGGAACCCTATCTTTTTATGCTTCCGTGTAATCTCACAGCCCGCACACACAAAGAGGGCTTAAAAACATGTGTGGGTAAAAGAGGCAAAGTCCTTCTGGGAAATCATCTAGTTTCTTTTGTCAAGCAACACCCCCCTCCAATACGACAGCAGAGAAGACAGAGAAGACATGAAAAACAAAACTTACTACCACAGCATCAGAGGTGAGGAATGGAACCCCCAAATCCACCCATTCTGAAGTTGATGTATCCAAGCTTCAGACTGTCACTTACCTAAAAGAAAGACCAGAGAAAACACCATTATTGTAAATGTATGCTTTTACGTCTTAGAAACTTTGTCTACTAAAATATTAAAATACCTTTGATTTTTATACTCAATGTATCTTAAGCACAATAGTCAAAGAAGACCAATTTTTCCACATTCTCCAATTTCTCAAAGTCACTTCTCATTCTTTATTACTATTTAAATGCCATTTTTTTTCTCACCTTAACCTAGAATAGTCTTTTTTTTTTTTTGAGATGATGAAACATCTTTAAAAGATTGATGACTCCTCTCTCCAGAAAATTACACACAGACACCTCTTTCATACGGCTGCAGCAGGCTCACCGTCCACCTGTAGTTTCCCTGCTGACCTACACCATGAACTTCAGATAGGAGACCGGACTGTAGGATACCCCTGACTTTTAACATGTTTCACGTTCGCTTCAGAAACCCACGCAAACTTTACATTCCTAAAATTGTGTGTGATAGACGGGCAAAATGCTGCACCCAGAAATCAGAAAATGAGCGCTCCTTTTAACGAGAAAGGACATTATCAACAACAACAACAAAAAACTGGTCGATACTAGGTGACGAAGTCTCCAGAAATAGCAAAGAAATGCCAGTTGTTTAGATGCCAAAGACATCTGCTGCCTGTAAAAATCCAAATTCAAATAAATGAAAAACAAGTCAAATGAAGAGTTACCAGGACAGCCTAAAAAGGAAAAGCTGTGTGTATGTGCCTGTGTGTGTTGTATGTTCGGGGATGGGGCAAGTACTACCAGAAGTTTTATAATAATAAAACATAAAAATTCTACAAGTAAAACAGAGTGGATTTCTTACATGACTATACAAAACAGAACAAAACAAAAAGTCCAGAAACCGACCCAAGTATACACAGAAAATTGGTATAATGTTAAGGGAACATCTCAAAGGGAGAAAAGATGAACTTTCTAATAAATGATGTTTGGACAACTGGACAGCCACTGGGAAAAAATTAAGTTCCATCCACACCTCATGTTATATGTCAGAACATACAGATGGATAGACACATATTATCATTAGCAAATGAGCCTGTAAATATCATATGTCATCAGGGAAAACAAAACAGAAAGGAAATATCACCCCCCCCATCAGCATGACCAAAATACATAACAGACACAGTCAATGTTGGTGAGGACATGGCGCAGTGGGAATTCCCAGGCGTGGCTGGCAGAAAAGCAGAATGGTACAGCCGCCTTGGACAACAGTTTGGCAGTTTCTTACGAAAATAAACAACCTCTTACTATACGATTCAGCAATCACACTCCTTGGTATTTACCCAAAAGAACTGAAAACTTGTGTCCACACAGAAACCTACACACAGATGTTTATAAGAGTGCTATTCATAATTGCCAAGACTTGGAAGCAACCGACGTATCCTCCAGTAGATGAAGGGTAAATAAACTGGGGCACATCCAGACAATGGAATAGCGCTCGGTGCTAAAAAGAAAGGCGCTAGCAAGCCACGAGCAGACATGGAGGAACCTTAGAGGCAATTAGTAAGCGTAGAAGCCAAACTGGAAAAGCTCCCCACTGCGAGATTCCAACTATATGACATTCTGAAAAATGCAAACGATGGAGATGATGTAAAGATCAGTGGCTGCCAGGGATAGAAGGGAAAAAGGCATGAATTGGCTAAGGGAAGAGGATTTCTAAGGTAGTCAGAATACTCTGCATTATTTACGGTGATGAATACAAGGGATGACAATTAAGTTTACGAACTCATCCCAGTGCTACATACCCCAGTGCTGAATCACACCATGTCCTCCCCCTGGCCATCTGGTGACTGTAGTGATATTTGGCAAGAGGCACGTAGCACTTTTTTTCCCTAGGATGAATGTGAGAACTTAACTGTCTGACTTCTTACATGTCATTATACATCTGTTCAAATCCACAGAATGTACACACCGAGCGTGAACTTGAACGTGAACTTGAACGTGAACTGTGGCCTCTGGGCAGTAATGATGTGTCAGGGCAGGGTCATCGTTTGTACCTAGTGCGCCAACCCCGGGGAGGATGACGGCAAAGGGGCGACAAGCAAATCTCCATACTTTCCTCTTAACTTTGCTGGCAATGTAAAACCAGTCTTTAAAAAGAACCCAACTCCTCCCTGTCCCACCAAACCCATATACCTATCAAAAGAAAACTTAAGGGGCAGTGCCTGTGGCTCAAAGGAGTAGGGCGCCAGTCTCAAATGCCAGAAGTGGGGGGTTCAAACCCAGCCCCGGCCAAAAGCAAAAAAAAAAAAAAGAAAGAAAGAAAGAAAGAGAAAGAAAACTTAAGTAAATTTCATTATAAACAGGGAGGAAAAGGCAGATCTACAAACAATAAAAGCTTAATAACTCTGTCTACATACAAATTTATTTAAAAAACAAAAAACCTTGAACACAGAGAAAAAAAGTAACCATCGGCCAAAAGACAAATGACATAATTGGGGGGAAAAAGCTGCAATTTATCACAGATAAGGGGACATTATGCCTACCATACAAAGAGCTCTTTAAAAATCTAAAAGAAAAACACCAGAATCCCCATTGAAAAATAGGCAAAAGACTATATACAGGTGGAGAATATACAGAATGAGTAAAAATGGCCCCAAATACATGAACGGATGTTCAACTTTACTCATAATAAGAGACATACATTCATTTTTCTCTGGTTGGATTGGCAAAAATCCGAAAGTTTGACTGCATACTCTGTTGATGAGGCGGAGGGGAAACGGCACCTTTGTATATAGCTGGTGAGACGGCAGAAGGGTGCAAAGCCTTCAGAGGGGACTTGGCAGGTTCTGGCAGAGATGCAGAAGATTTATACCTCTGCACAGAGGCGGTAGAAATATAACTCAGTGGAGAAAAGATGGACTCTTCAATAAATGGTGCCGATGGAACCCCAACTGATAAATGTGCAAAGGATGAAGGAAGTAGAAAATCATTCCGCAAACATCACAGGCAAGAATGGATACACATGACAAAGGGGGAAACAGGAACTGTGCCCTGGAGAACCATGGCACACACTACCTCGGCCACATGACTGAAGTTAACATCACCAATAACAGGGCAAATGTCATTACCTCCTTCCCTCTACCACACACTGAAAGAACATAAGTCATGTTCTTGCAAACAAATGCCTACAAATTAAACCATGAGAACACATCAGAGAAATCCAAAGTGAGGGACAGTCTTCAAAATATCTGGCCAGTGCTCTTTGAAAGCATCAAGGTCATCCAAAGATAAAGACAGACTGAAAAACAGTCCCAGATTCGTTAAGGAGACACGACAAGTCAACTTGATGTGTAATCCTCAATGCAGCAAAAGGTTACTGGTTAGACAACTGGTAAAATCAGAATGAAGTCTGGAGATAACACTATTGAACCATTTTAATTTTCTGACGTACTATGGAGAATCTGACCAATGGGAAATCTGGGGCACTGACTGTACAATTTCTTTCCCTTGGGAGCCAGTCTCAAATTAGTTTTTTAGAGTTCAAATTGATTTTAAAATTTTAAAAGAGTGTCATGTCTCAGCAAAGAAAAAAAAAGGGGGGAATGCTTTTTTTAAAAGCATCAAGGAGATAACTGGATATCCACACAGGAAAGAAATAAAATTAGATCTCTACTACATACTACACAAACACTTCTCATAGGTTAACTGAAAGTAAAAAACAAAACTCTGAAATACTTTTTCAAGAAAGAGAGAGTACATTTTCATGACCTTGGAAGTAGGGAAGACTTTTAAAATGAGACCCCCAAAGCACAAACCATAAAGTCAAATATTGAGGCTGCCTGTGTTAAAATTTAAGAACTGCTATACAACAAAAAAAGCATTAACAGGGGGCGGCGCCTGTGGCTCAAAGGAGTAGGGTTCTGAAGTGGCAGGTTCAAGCCCAGCCCAGGCCAAAAACTGCAAAAAAAAAAAAGATAGCATAAACAAAGTAAAAGAAAAAAAATAAAAACAAGCAACAGATTTGAAATGCAAATAACCAGCAAAGGATTAGTATTCAGAACATAAAAGAATTTCTCCATATCAAAAAGAAAGGCAAAACAACCCAATAGAAAGACAGACAAAGGATCTGATCAGGCGACTGATGGAAGGGAAAACCTCAAAAGGCCAATAAATCTGATGTGATGCCTCCAACGTCAGGGAAACACAGATTAAAACAAGGAGATATGTTTTCACTACCATCAAATTGGCAGGAATTTTATTTTCTGGCAATATGGATGCTGGAGCAGTGGTGAAGCTGAGGGACGCCTCCCACGGAACCATGGGACCAGCCATGAGCAAAACCCAAGCAAGAGAGCTCACTTGCATGAGCCAGCTCAGCTACCCAGGAAAGCTAAGGGTGCCCCAAGCAGCTCCACTTCCAGGGATCACCCCAGAAAAATTCCTACCTGCCTTTAGAAGTGGAAGACTGCACAAGAATGTGCATCCTCTCATTGGAGACAACGGTCAAAAACTCTGAACAACCAAGAAGCCGGTCAGCAGGAGAAGGAATAAACAACGGTCTGTTCAGAAAGCAGTGAAAATATGGAACCAGAGATCCATGAACAAATTCCAAAAATAAGTAAAAAGCTAACTTCAGAATATGGCAGCATGATAGTATTTATACCCTTATGTTTAATATTTTATTTAAAACCTGCAAAAATACTACACCCTATAGATAGATACACGTTTGTAGGAAATGCCTAAAATAGTCACGGGACTGAAAGATGCTGAGTTCAGGTTTAGAGTTTAACGTCTAGGGGAGGATGGGGGGGAAGGAGGTAAGGGAGGGGACATCGGGAATAGCAGGGGTTGGTTGCAAACATGGCACGGTGTTAAGCTTTGACAAAGCCAGTTTCCTATACTTGCATTATTTCCTGTAAGCTTTTCTAGAAATATGAACTACGTAATTTCACAAGGCATGTGCACCATACAAACTTAGGCCTTCACTATTAAATGACTCACCAATCGGACTTGCTTGACTCTGATTGGTTTTTTTCAGTTTCCTCATCAAGACATCTTTTCTCCTTGATTTTATATTAGTAGAAAAATGTAAGGGGTATCTTTAGACCCTCCATTCTATAATTAGGGCTGCCTTGTTGTTTCCTTAACAACACCCAAATATTTCCTCCCTCATCATTCATAGATTCAGCTCCTTCCTTCGAGATTCAGAAAATGTTTAACCAAGTCCCTTAGAATCCACTAAATCCCGGACTATATGGAAGGTGGTAAGATATTTTAAAGGGAGTTGATTTTAAAAACAAACTCCAACTCAGGTGCAATGCCTTTAATGGAGATTAAACAACTAAATCCCATTTTCTGTAATAAATACCAGGTGATACCATCACGGTGTTTACATACTGAGAAGTGATAGTCACCATGAAAAATCCCCACGGCCGAGGAAGCACGGTAAAAATAGTGTCGGGGATATAGACAAGACAGGTGCTTTCCAACATCGCATCACTCTGCAGTATTGTGTTAGCTGGCTGTTGACTTGCACCAGAAGTAACTGTAATGATTCCCCCCCTGGAAGGTCCACAGCACAAGCCTTAGATATGTTACCACATTTGGGTGGAGGGTTAATAAAAAGATCCCATTCACCTCTTTGCTGAAAGGCTGGATAAGTGACCAGTAACGTTAACCATGAGGAAAGGCACCTGAATCCCCTTCTCTCCTGTATTAATTCTGTAAGGAAAAGAGACTGTAGTTTTATGGTTTCTTTCTTTTTTTTTTTTTAATTTATTGCTGGGGATTCATTGAGGGTGCGAGAAACCAGGTTTCACTGATTGCATTTGTTAGGTCAAGTCCCTCTTACAATCGTGTCTTGCCCCCCAAAGTTTTATGGGTTCTTAAACTTAGCTTATATTGTTTCGGGCTGAAACACTGGGTCAGTTCAATATAAATCCACCATCACCGTGATGAAAAGGAACCAAAGCTCAGGTATATGGAGCGTGGGCCAGCAGCATCTCCATGCAGAAAGGCCGGAGCCATCCATCATTTTCATCGAGTGTGGCTGAATGATGAGATACCCACCCACCAATCCGATGTTCTACCTTACGAAGGTTTCAAAAACCCAGCCAAGAGGACGGCTGTTATTTCCAACTTAACTTTGAAATGACAAGCTACCATCTTCCTTTCAGGGTACTGAAGTAGGATGAGCAATCTTAGATGCCAAAAAATGCCACTAATTAGCAAATTCCTGAAATGTGCTCTCCTTGCGCTGAAAAGATGATGGGGGAGGGGTGCACTTGGCACTTGCCTGTGGGCTCAGAAACTAAATGACAGGTTTCACCTCTAAGCAAATTTTCAATCAAACAGATGCCTTTTAAGAAATAAAACTTTAAAGGAGGCGGTAAATGTCTGCACTGGCAACAGCTTAAACAAAAGTGCCACTGTTTCTTATTTTTACACGTGAACGTTGGGAACGGGAATGACAGAATGACGTCCTCTTTAAAAAAAAAAACACTCTGATGTATTAACTTCCCTCTGCCTAAAGAAAATGTGTCAATTTTAGTTCCTCAAACAACAATTTTTTCCCCCAAGCACAATAGCTCATTTTCTTTATACTACAGCTAGTTGGCTGTCCCTGATCAGCTGAAATCCCTGCACAGTTCAAGATCTGGGACTGAAACCAAAAGGAATAAATCAATGAAAGCCCGGACTTCCATCCCACTATGCCAACACTCTCCTCAGAGGCAGAGCAGCCAAGAGCTGTAGGGAAGTTCACAACTGTGTTGGTCACTGATTTAAACTCACATGACAGAGAAGGATATGTCCTCCATCATAATCCTGGGAAACCTGGCCGAGTCCTCCTTTTACTAGGCCATGTTACATCCCCAAGGTCCTACCCAGCTCCTCCTTCGCTTACTCATAACCAACTCTACCCAAAGAAAATTAGCTAAGACACCCACTTCTTAGGTGGAAGGGCTCCCAAACAGCCCCAGACCTGGAGATAAAAGAAGCCAGTGTTATTTCATCAAGCAGAAGCTGGGGGCAGAGGGAGAGAGGATGCTGGCCAGAAAATACTTACTCCAACAGAAAAGTTACACTTTTGATATTGTTCCAGAAAGAGAATATTGGCAGGATCCTCAAAATTTCGTGCTTTCTGCTGCTACTGAAATGAAATAGAGTTTCATGCTAATCCAGTACTCTGAAACAAAACAAAAGCCTACAGATTGGCCAATACCAACTCTAGTTGCACAGTGTCACATATCATCAGACTACAGGGGTCACAAACAGGAGCCCAGGCGGCTAGAAAGTGGGTGAAGAGATGAACAGTGGACGTTTTTTAAATGCTAATCTAATGAGAAAGCACAAAGGAACCCACCTTGAGCAGCAGTCTTCAAAAGCTAGACCCGAGAAGGGAGAAAGAGGCTTAAAGGGAAAACTCATCAACGAGTCAAAAATATAATAAAGCAAAACTCAACTTCAATTTCTCTAAGAACTCTGGCGGGTTTGGCACTCAAAGAAGACATTTCAGCACCTCTCTATGCAACATACAAAGAAAATGAAAAATCCACACAGCTCATAGTCACGGAAGCAACTGCCAGGTAGGGCTAATCCCCAAACAAGCTTGCTTAAGAAATGCCATTCTCCAGTTTATCCCTTCTTTGTTTTTGCGATTTTTTTTTGTTTTATTTCTTTTCTTTCTTTTCTTTCATTGTTAAATATTAGCACGGCAAAGAAAGGGAATCTTGAAAAACCATCTTCATTCACTCAAGGGGCTTAATCTAGTCCTCTTGAATCCGAGTGGCCCACCAAGATAAAAGACATCGGAATTATGGGTTTTTAATGAAGCAGCAGGCCCCCTAGTAACTGGGGAGAAGGACAGGAAGGGTGCTAAACATCTGACCTGGTGGCAAAGAATTAAAAAGTCGAAATAACCCCTGGGGCAGGCATGCCGTTTTAAGGTATCTGAGCTCTCTTAACCCTCCACCCAATCTTCCTCAGTGAATGCTTCCATATGCTTGAAGGAAAAAAGAATGCACTTAGCCTGCTCCCAGATATATGCATTAGGGCAGGGATAAATTTCAAGCTGGCAAAAGTCCAAATCCAACAGTTGCAGCTGTAGTAGCTGCCTTGTTTACAAAGCAATTCAGGAAGCTTTTAGAGGGCAGAGTGCACCAGACAGAAGGGGCTCTGTAAGCAAAACACGGAAGGATCCCGACGCATTCAGAACGGGGAACACATCTGTTCCCAGGTCCCCCTTGGAAACAAGCCGCCTCCGAATCCAAGTCAACCTCTACTGCTCATGTTTTTTCAGGAAAGCATATCTACTTAAGCGCTCAAATCAAAATTATACGCTGGTAGTTATGGGGCTCTTGGGCCATCCCAACATCCCAACCCAAACACTCAAAACAACGAGCGGCCACAATGTTGTGGGCAGACTCAAATCAGCTATGACCTGGCTGGTCTTTCATGCCCATTAACGTAGGCTGCCAGGCGTAAATGCGCCTTCTCTTACCGTGTCAATGCTGTTATAAACCGGGCTTCTTAGCTTCTCTCCGATAGTATCTATGTCCAGGACAATTATTTGGGAAAAGAATAAATCTCACAATCAACCTTGGTTACCCTTGTTACTCCCCTACCTCCAGCTTTCACTAATCTGACTCCTCTCCTATAGTCCTTTCCAATGTGGTGCCCTTGCCGGTTTCCTTTTCCCGCCATAATATAATTCAGAATCCCTTTCTAAGAAACAAATATCCCGTGCGGTGGGAAGAGGTAGAATGGGGATAGGGAAAGAGGAACAGGAAAAAATGCTAAGAAAGAAAGCTGAGTATGGGCGGCGCCTATGGCTCAAAGGAGTAGGGCGCCGACTCATATACCAGAGGTGGTGGGTTCAAACCCAGCCCGGGCCAAGAAATGAAAAAAAAAAAAAAAAAAGCTGAGTACCTGCTGCCTGTTTAAAGCTTTAAAAAAATGTGCAGTGATGAGACAGACGAGAATATAACCGGAACAGATGGTGGCATAAAAGGCAGAAAGGTGTTTTTAGATGTTGAAAAGGCAGGAGGTGAGATTTAATTAAGAGGGACAATACCCAAACACAAAAGAGAAGGAGGAGAAAAGATGATGTCACAGATAAGTTTCACATGGAGCTTAAAACAGTAAAAAAGCAAGTGAAACCTGTACGAGAGAGTGGGGCTCGCAGACTTAGAACCACGAGCTGGCACCCAACTTTTCTTCTGTGGGAGCTCTGGGTGGAAGAGTTGACACAGCCACAGCCAAAAGACAATCATAATCCAGTTTCTCCACGGCCATAAAAGCGAATCTCCGGAACTTAAACGAAAATCATATACCCTGACGACAAAACACTGCAGATTTACGGTGGGAGTCAATGTCAAGCATAAAATCTTAACTGTGTCTTTGTGAGTGCAGCGCCTAGACAGTAAATCAGCAGGGAGGACCCCACCCCCGCTCTGCCACACCTCTGTGTAATTACACATACTAATTACATGTGTAATCACATATATTAATAACACCTAGTCTATACAGTGGCAATGTATTCGTGTAAACCCAATCAGGGAAAACTAGAGTATTTGCATAAAACTTGTAATGAAAAATATAACGACTGCACTAACAAGATGGGGAGAGGAATGCGTATCTGTGACAAACTGTTTGTGTCAAGAGGAATAGAAAGTGATTCTCTTTCCTGAACATTATTTCAGGCCCATTTAACACAATCTGTACCACTCAACGAATGTGCGGTTATCCTCCACTCATCAAATCAGGTTTGGATAATGTTCCTGACTTCAGATAAAATTTCATTACTATATTTAGTTATGGAATGATAGGAAAGGTTTAACATTTTCAACTTAATAAAAACTGGAATATGCTAAGAATTAGGAGAGCTCCACTACAGTCTGCTACACACAATCTATTGGTGACCCCCTGCAGGCTTGGGTTTAATTTCATCCTTACAATCAATGATGAAGGAAAAAGTGCAATTCTTTGTGGTCCAAAAAAAAAAAAAAAGTGCAAGAAAGTGAAAATTCTATTTTAGAAGAGTTTCACAAAAGCCAAGTTCATCAGTCATCTGCTGCCTGCAATTTCATATTCTCTCATGGACAAACTGGGGCTCCCTAAGTTAGTTGAGTCCCACTTGTCCAAATAGAACCCAAGTTTTATAAAATCAAATACAAAGTCAATTACAACAGAGAAAAGGCATTGAACGCAAATAATAACTTAAGATTGAAATTAGTTCGCTTCATTCTATTTGTCTGATTTTTACCAAGCGCCTCTTGACCAGACTAAAACCAAAATTTTTTACAAAACTATTAATAACAGACTTCAAGATTTTCCTTTAGACATAAAGCTTGGAAATATTTTAGTTCACTCTTAGCAATAGATGCCTTTTATTTTTATTTTTTTTTGCAGTTTTTGGCCGAGGCAGGGTTTGAACCCACCACCTCCGGCATATGGGGCTGGCGCCCTACTCCTTTGAGCCACAGGCACTACCCAATAGATGCCTTTTTTTTTTTTTAACTCCAAACTAAATTAAGTTGATGTGAGAAAGCATATAAACAGCTTTATGAAGCGGACTTAAGCAATTAAAAAAAAAATGAATGCTGAATCCGTTTTTATAAACAGCTTTATGAAACAAACTTAAGTATTTAAAAAAATTATACTGAATCTGCTTTTTAAAAATGATTCACTATGGCATGTCTATACGAGGGAGAACAATGCCGTCTTCCAACCGATTCTAAAGCAGAAGACTTCGCCAAAACAAATTTTAGCAATAAGGCTTCACTCTGTCTTCTCCTGAGATGATGATTCACAGGAGGGCTGAACCACAGCTGCGCCATCCACGTCAATGGAGTTAGAGATGCAACCTGGGCCTCAGTCCACTGAGGTCCCTAATCTCTTCCATTAACATAAACTGAGCCAACTTCCAACCATAGGTGTTTTACAAGCATCAAGAGTCCTCAGCCACTAAAAAGATAATAAATAACCATGCATCAGAATGGAAGAAAGCAATATTTTCCTCCAGAAGTGATATCATTTATCTTTCCCAAAATTTTATTCACATCTCAATTACTGTTCATCTGTCACTATCACTCCTAAAACCTGAAGCAAGTCATCAACTGAAAGATAAATTCTCACGGAACTTCCACCGTATTTACACAGTGGCGAAAAGAAATTTTCATTCCGCCATACGATACCTTAAGGTTTCTTGGTGAAAACCTTAAGAAATGCCTGGTTTTTGAACCCACGGAGGGCTGCTGGAAAGGGACACCGGAGGGGAGAGAGGACGTGCACCAGTAACATTTAATACACTTAGATGTTTAGAAGATCTGAAAATATTTGCTGAAAAGCACGACAGACCTTTATAAATCATTCAACACAAACTCAGTTTTTTTCCCTCGACAAATATTTCCAAGATTATCAGTTTGCCGATGACAATGATGACAAAAAGACTTAAGCTTCTCACACCAACAAGCATTTTTCTCCTTCTGCAAAAACACTATAATATTTGTAATAATCCTAAATAATAATCAGATCACAGTAATTCCTCACATATATTGAGTGCCTACTCTGTTCCAGGCACTGTACTAGATATTTTGTATATATTAATTCATTCAAACCTTGAAACAACTCTCTGAAGAAGAGACCCGTGTCTCCATCACCATGATAAAGTGTGGCGGGGAGAGATTACATAATTTAAACATGATCACACAGTTACTGAATGGCAGAGGTCAGACAGATTCCCAGGGAGTGTGGCTCCAGTTTAGTTCTTAACCATTAGGCTAATTAATAGCAAGCTGGTATCTGCCAGCGGTCTCATGATCTCATATTCATAAGAAATAATTCCTTCCAATGTACTTAGCCCTACTATGAAACTAAATTATAGCTTTCGTAGGAAAGCTAGAACCCAATTTTAGCCCAGGAATATGGGGAGAGGGGAGAGTAAGGGGAGGGGGGATGGTGGGTGAAAGGAGGGTGATTGGTGGGATCACGCCTATGCTTCATCCTATAAGGGTACATGTGAATCTCGCTAAATGTAGAATATAAATGTCTTAACACAATAACTAAGAAAAAGACATGAAGGCTATGTTAACCAGTTGGATGAAAGTACTTCAAATTGTATACAGAAACAGTACAGTGTACCCCATGATAGTATTAATGTACATTGCTATGATTTAATAAAAAAAAATTTTTTAAAAAGAAACAATTCCTTATGCAAATGCCACTGAAATAAATATATGTATCCATACATACAAGGAAGGTATTTATCTGTTAAGTAATTCAAATGCTGCATTAAAATGAAGTCCTCTTTTATAGCCATTTACTTCTTTTTTGTGACCTTAATTATATTTAACTCAAATGACTTTTAATTTTCATGAAAGCAGGTGACTGAGAAGTAGAGAAATAAAATATCTAACACTTCGGTGTAAAGGGTATTTTCATGATAGTTAACGACATAATATTTTTTATTAGTTCAGGGAGGCCTAGTTATCTTAATATTCATCATTTGAGCCTCCACGGTTAGTCAGAAGGCAAAGTTATCATAACATAAAAACAACACACCAGCTACGTATACAATTAATCCCTACCCAATGAACCCAACAGTCTTTCTCTACCTGTAGGATCACATTTTTTGAAGGCCTCTGAAATATAAGACATTGCCAATACAAAGAAAACAAATTGCAATATAAAACTGTAACTCTTAATAAATAAATGAAATTATAACTCATATCCAAGGCACGGAGTTTCATGACATGGATGAAGTTATAAGATGGCTTGAAAAGAAGCAAAGTCACCAACCAATGAAGAAAGTCAGACCATAAGGGAAAATCTATGAGAATAAAAATCAGCTAAGAACTTAAGGAAAGAAAGATGTTGCGGTGTTTGGTCATGGAACTTGGTTAGAAAAATTGCCGCCGAAAACAATCAACGCCCAGTTCTTTACTCATTCTAAGAATTAGCAGAGAGATGCAAGTTTAAAAGTTCTTACATACAAGATAAAATAGTATTCTTCATTTTTAGCTTCATGCTCCCTGACAAAGTTCAATCAAATCTCTGTATCTATTTACCATGAACTTCTGGTACCTGCTCTAAGTGGATTCACTGAGGTGATCTTTTCCAGGTTGTCAATTATCCTCCCATAAGGACGACCTCCTCTACGTGATCTGCATTTTAAACAGAACTGCAACTTGGGACTCCAAAGAGCAGATCTTCTAGTGCAGTGGTATAGAGTTGTGTCTGAAAAACTGGTTTACATCCCAGTTGAATCACGGTAGCTGCGGTGACTTTGGGAAAATCTCTGAACCTCTCCGGTAGAGTTCTCACACCTGGAAAGTGGAATATTCCCTATCCCATGCTACTATTGCAAGCTAATACACGTGATAGCAAACTTTAATCTGTGAATGGCTAGCCCTAACTGGCTATTCTTAAATTCATCAGCCTCCCCTTTCTATACATTGATAGTTAATGTCACCACGCAGTCACCATTCCTTTATTACATACTAATTCTTTACTGCACCTGTTAGATGCTATGACAGCGGCTAGAAACTACAAAAAGACATGTTTTCAAGAGTCTGCTTGCCTTGTGAGTTTTCAAAAGTTGTATGAGAAGACATATGCAAAAAGAAATGAGCACGCAAGGCAAATAAGGAATATGGCATGGTTGCAAAAATAAGAAATGATCATAAGTCCAAAAAAGCACTGGGTTCCAACTGGGATAATCCAGGCAGACTTCCTGAAAGAAGCCACATGAAGAAAAAACCAGGGTGGTCTCCGGGTGAAAAGACCTTCCACCTGCCTCACTTGGTTCATTCTACTCCCACCATGTTCATACAAAAGGAGCCCCCAAAATACAAACAAAGGTAAGAAAGCTCCAGGAGGCTGGAGAAGACCTGGACTTCATTGTCATCTACTGTACCAGCTGCCATGTCTAGCCGGTAGTTTAAATACCGTAGTGGTGGTACAGCTCTTCTGTTGATAATGCCAATTCAAACCATTAATCCACAACTCCACTGAAGACGCCGACAGAAAATTTTAGCTCCAGGTCATGCATTTATGAAGAGATAATCAAAAACACATTTTTGTGAAAAGGAGGAATCGTATTCAACGCTGTGCATCTTTGGCCAATTGTCTGCTGCTTTCTTGTATTAAATCTCCAGAGTGGGGAAAAAAATATGAAACAATATATTTCTATTTCTTTCTTTCTTTTTTTTTTTTTTTTTTTTGCCCATCAGAATCACTAAACCCTGATATGAAGCGAACTGCTCAGATTGTAAACACGGAATGAATAAATCTGCCGGGGAACGGTAAACTCAAGTAGCACAAATCACAAATCTAGTATTCTTGTAGACTCCCCTTATCAGTATTTAAGCAGCACAGACAGTTAGAACCAACAACAGATAAAGTACACCACGCTATTTAAATTCAGCTGGTGTTGTGGTATTCTGGTATTCTGTCCTACACGAAGCTGGATGGCTTCTTTCAGATTCAACACATAGCCACTGACTTGTTCAGAGACCAAGGACCCTCTGCATGCTAGTTAATTGCAAGGATCACACGCACACATATACACGCACAGACACACATACAAACTGGTACGTTTTATACCGTCTAAAAAAAAAATCAGGCCGGCAACAGATGTGATCAGCTAGGAGAGAAGTAAAATCAGAAAGTATTCTATAAAATATTGTTACTTTTTGGAAGTATTCATATAATTATTGGTTAGGCTGAATCCTATCCGCTCTGGGGTATTCAATTTAATGTGACAGAAGAGACAAAGCAAAAAGCATTTTCAGTGAATTGAGAGGCTTCTGAGATGGATATTTATTAGATATAAGACAAAAATAATTCAATATGTATTATGTAGATGCGTTCATGGCAACTCAGCAGAGGAGGAAACGTTTAGGAAGAAATGTGGCCCAATACATATCTTTCTGTAACCATCCGGGGGAAAATAGATTTCAACTCACTTGAAAACTGTCTGGCTGGAGACTACACAATTTCCCCCAGTAGCTCATTAAACTGTTACATCACCTTGACAGTCAATTTCTGCAAAGTTAAATGCAAATCAAAACATTTTTAATTGAATCATGCATTACATGACTAAAGGAGCTTCACTGTTTATAGGAAACTTGTGGTGAAAGCTTTACAAAGTAATTCGCTTCTGTGCTGAAGTATCTATAATGGTCCCCTCCTTATCTGAAGGAGATGTTTCCAGACCCCCAGTGGATGACCGGCACCCTGCACACGCTATGTTTTTTTTCCTAGACAAATGCAGCTATGACAGAGTTTAATTTATAAGAGATTAACAATAATAAAATAGAGCAATGAAGTAAAACAAAACTGACTTGAACACAAGCACCACGACACCGCACAGTTGATCTGATAACCGCCTGAAATGAAGGGACCAATAAGCAAGAGACAGACAAGTTAGAGACGCTGAACAAAGGGGTGATAGATACCTCATGCCTATCACAGAGCTACGGGACTTTGCAGAACTGCGTTACTCTAACTCTGTATGGAGCACCATTTACAATTTATACCTTGTGGATTATCTAGAATTTTCCCTTTAATATACTGGGATCACATTTACATTGGGTAAGTGACACGACAGAAAGGGAAGCCACGGGTAAGGAGGTGGCTACTGTCTATCATCCCTGCTAGACTTAAGTCAGGTTTTAACATAGCAAGTCTCCTTAAAGCAGAGGACACTCGTAATGAAACATGGTGTCTTCATATGTATTATATTATGATATGGACGGCGGTATGGATCTGACTCTCATAACATCAAATTGAGAAACACGTAAGAAGCAATGTTGATAAATAATACAAGGATTCCATTTGGCATAGGGAAGAATTTTGCTCTCTCTCCTCTCCTCCCCTTCACATATTAAAAAAGTCTTTCTTCAATAAATAAAGTGACTTATGAAGACACTAAGAGAAAAAGCATTTGCTCTGCCCAGTCTGGAACGCAAAGGTCGGTGTTACTCGATGGTTACGTTCTGCATATTTTGATCATCCATAGAAGAGAATGAAATGTCTTTCATATTACACTCCAAAGGGAGTGAGATAACACTCAAGTGGCTAAGATTATTACTCTTAACAAGAAGGGACAGTCTACTATCTACCGTTTCATGTAATCTATTTACAGTCCAGATGGCTATTTTTAGAAAAAGCCTCACAGTACATGAGAACTGAGAGATAAATATCAAACTACTGCCCTTCCAGGCTTCCACAAAATTCTATTAGCCTCAGGAAAGCGTGAGCCAGTGGAGGTTTGCTTCAGCTAAGATCCCCAGCAGAATAGGAACTGGAAATACTATTCCATGTCATATACGTAAAAAGAAAAATTTCCTGCTGCAGATTACATTCGGAGTTAACACTTCGGACTGTTCCATATTTGAGATCGGAGTTTATATGTATTAATGTCAAAGAGCCTCTAGCCCAAGCCCAATGTGTATCGCTATCTGAAAAATAAAATTAAATGTACCACATTAAATAAAGAACCAACCAAATTCCAACTCCGTTAAACCTCAGCCAAGAGTGATACCTTGACGACAGGACTGAGGTGATTAGAGTTTAATTGAAACAGAGAGACTGCAATAAAACAATTCAAATGTGAGACTTTACAGGAGCGAGCACTTAAAGCACTTCTAGACAAATATTTACATAAACTATACAATATCATAATCTATAATTAAACCACAATTTGGAACACAAATATTACATACGGAAAGAAAAGAAGACGGCACTGTTACTTGGGTCCCATGAACAAATGCACAATGTCTTGTCTCTTGGAGAGACAAGATCAATAAAGGTGAAAATGAAAATGAATTCACAAAAAATTACAATGGATCTCTAATTTTGCCAGGGCCTGCTACTGAGGCCCATGATACTGCCCAGATACTTTCAAAGTCTTCAGACTTAGGGTTCCTTTCCCCTTTCCTTCCACCCTTAGACTGTTCCCAATTACATGCTCTTTGTTTTTTTTTTCCAGTTTCTAAATAATTTCTAACCATTTGCTTCCTCCCTTCTGTTGCTTTGCATGGATCTCCTTCCCAGACCCCAGCTCACAACAGTGTTGAGCCCTCAAACTCTGAAGCACTCGAGTAACTTTAAACAACCTTTCTTCCTTTTTCTCTTCTTTCCTCAATCCAGAAGGTTTTTAAAAAAAGAAAAAAAAAGTTTGTTGGGGACACCTTTTGATGCCCACCGCTTTTAAAGAAACGCACCATCCATGGACATACTCCTTTGGAATTTTTAAGCTCAAACTCTGCAGCAATTATTACAAATCACAATTATCAGATATTTCCAGTTTGCAAAAAATCTCCCAGTTAATGAAAGCTGTGTTTTCAGGTTCATAAAGCCAATACCCCATCTGGTCTTTTAAAGTAGGAAATTAACTGAATCCTCTAGAGAATTAAGAAATCTTTGACCATGAACCTGAAAATGAGCCCCTGAGACTCAATAATCTGATTAGTTAAACTGGGTGAACACAATGACAGAATGGACCTTAAATGGGAAGATCCAGAGCTGGGAACAGATGCTGGAATCAGGAAGTGGCTTCCATCCAAACCCAGAGTCACTCAGTCGGCTCTTCTATAGAGATTAGAAAGGGAACAAATGTCTGTCCTTAGCCACTTTCATCTCCGCTGTACCCAAACCCTTAAAGATACTTATCTGTACAATGAGTGGATTCTTGATCAATGAATTTCGTTTGAGTCCTCCCACGACCTGGTCCAGAACCTCGAGCTCTCACTGTGACCTTGAGACACTATGAGAATATTTCTCAACCAGGTATGTACATCAGAATTACCTGGGGAACTTCTTTTTAAAAAATGCATATGCCAGGCGGCACCTATGGCTCAGTGAGTAAGGCGCCAGCCTCATATACCGAGGGTGACGGGTTCAAACCCGGCCCTAGCCAAATTGTAACAAAAAAAAAAAATAGCTGGATGCTGTAGTGGGCACCTGTAGTCCCAGTTAGTCAGGAGGCTGAGGCAAGAGAATCACCTAAGCCCAGGAGTTGGAGGTTGCTGTGAGCTGTGACACCATGGCACTCTACCAAGGGCAATAAAGTGG
>CAUYQV010153844.1:0-12924 GCA_963574575.1 Galagoides demidoff
TCAGGCTGGTCTTGAACTCCTAAGCTCAGGTGATCCACCCACCTCAGACTCTCAGAGTGCTAGGATTACAGGTGTGAGCCACCATACCTGGCCATTACTCTGGATTTTATAAAGGACTTCTCTTTTTTTTTTTTTTTTGAGACAGAGCCTCAAGCTAACCCCCAGGGTAGAGTGCAATGGCATCACAACACAAAGCAACCTCCAACTCCTGGGCTCAAGTGAGTCTCCTGCCTCCGCCTCCCAAGTAGCTGGGACCACAGGCGCCCGCCACAACGCCCGGCCATTTTTTTTTTTGGTTGCAGCCATCATTGTTGTTTGGCGGGCCCGCGCTGGGGATTCGAACCTGCCACCTTAGGTGTATGTGGCTGGCGCCTTAGCCGATTGAGCCACAGGCGCCAAGCCCTATAAAGGACTTCTCATCATGCAGGACTGTTTCCTGGAGCAAGGAGCAGGAGTAACCCCATAATAGTGCAGATGTGTGTTGCCAATAGGCTGCAGAATGCTCATTTGCCCAGATCTGAGTTTTGCCTTTTTTAGAAAAGTGACCATCAGCTGATCCTGGAGGAATGGTTGATTTGCACCACTGTTGCACTCCAACCCAAGCAACAGAGCAAGACCCTGTCTCTTAAAAAAAGAAAAAAAAAAAAGTAGAGAGTGTTAGTGTGCTTCTACAAAATTTCCAGTAATTTTCAGACTTTAATGAAAGTCATTGCTGTTATATTTTTCTTTGCTCTTTATTGGGAAGTTGGCAGGGGAGAGAGGGTAGGAGGGGAGCTACTCTCCTTGCATAATTATCATCTATTTTCACTTGTAAGCTGTTAGCAGGGAGGCACCATATCACTTCAGCTGCTTTTTTTTTTTATATTTTCAATGTATAATTAAATGCTATCATACAAATACAGAGAAGTTCAGGAAAGTGAAGCAGTTAGTTATATAGAAAAGTGATGACATAAACTTCTACGTTTAAAAAAAATGTTACCCAAATTTTAGCAAGGTAGAAAGAAATAAGTTACCTTTAAAATTTTGAGGCTTTGCAATTTGAATTGGCTGTTTGGAGATACCTTGGATATTCTGAAAATAAGAGAATACCTTTAGTTGGAATCGACTTTTAAATTAATATATACTATTTAAGGGTATTTAAAATGCATCACATTAATATTTAATACAATTTTCTAATATTGAAACATAATTTTGATGGATACATTACTAAGTATAGTCAACAGATTTGAGAACAATTCTTTTTGACTGTAGCCTGCATGGCAGTTATCATAATTATATACAATAATTCTTTTTTTTCTTTCCTTGGAAGTCTTGCCCTGGGTAGAGTGCAATGGTATCATCATAACTCCCTGCAATCTCAAATTCCTAAGCTCAGTGATCCTCCTAAGCCTCCTAAAGTAGCTGGGATTAGAGGTGTGTGCCAACATGCCTGGCTAATTTTTAAATTTTTTTGTAGAGACGGGGGTCTTAATGTTTATAGGCTGATCTTAAATTCCTGGGCTCAAATGGTCCTCCACCTTGATGTCCCAAAGTGCCAGTGTGAGTCATTGCCCAGGTCTAGTTGGGTTTGCATTTTTTTAGAGATTCCCTTGGCAACGAGTTGAGATTTGAAGCCTGAGAGCATTTACATGGGCATGGAAGGAGGCGGCAGAGGGCTCCGAGGAGAAAGTAGGAATACCCCCAACTGGATTGCAGCATCTGGGCTAAGTGGGCCGAGGGAGGAGAAACCACTCCTCTGGGAAGAGGCCAAACCCTCACAGTCCCAGAAGCAGGAGAGACCACTCTGAGCATGGAGCCAAGTTAGGTCCCCAGCAGGACAGAGTGGAGATGGTGCAGCACAAAGGAGCCACCAAGCTACCAGAGGGAAGGAAGCCTAAACCTTTGCTGGGCAGGGAGGGTGGAGCCCGTGTTGCTGTCCTAGGGCACTGTGACTTACAGAAGAAAGAAGCCCAGCTGCCAGTGGGCACCTTTACTCAGACTTCTTGAGATATGGTCCCAGGGTCATGGTCACTCATGTTCAGCTCAGAATAAACCTCTTCAAATTATTTTGCAGAGGTTGGTTTTTTCCATTAAGAAGCTGAATATGAGTGAGCATAGCCAGGGATCCACAAATGCAAGAGACTGTCAGTAAGTGGTCCTGAGGCAATTGGGTCACAGTTAGGTTTTATACAAAGGGAGACAGGAATTGCAGATAAAATCATAAACCAATAAGTGGAAGACGCACATTGGTTTGACCTGAAAAAGCAGACAACTAGAAACAGGGGCTTACAGGAGAGTTCAGAGACTCTTTAATTTATAACTGCTTAAAGAAATAAAGCTTTGTTTAAAGGCTTGGAATAAGCAGAAAGGGATATTTTAAGTTAAGATACAGAAGTCTGCTAATCAGAGCAAAACCCCAGAATCCTGACTCAGAGTGATCTGGGCAGAACTGAAGCCCTACAGGCCTGAATGCATCTGGCCTTGTTGGGCCTTAGGTACTGTTTGTAGTATGGTGTCTTATTGCCACAAAGAATGTTTTGTCAGCTTTCTGATCTCTATTTTAATCCTGGTCTAAACTCTAAAAGGGAGGGCATAAGGAGGTATATAGATTTAGTACCACTACTGAAACCATTTGAAACCATTATATAATTTATGGATATCTTACTGATATGGTTTTTGATAGATGTTTATATCACATAGGAGGGACACACATTATTGAAGCAAAAAGTAGCACACAGCAATGTAAATACCTTGATTAGAATTATTTCAAGATAGCTATTATAACATTTGTGTAGGTCCTAATGAAAATAGAGCTTCAATATTGTATTAGGAAAGCAAAGCCTCTTCATACGTGGTACAGTCTGTACCCTAAAGAAAAATTTTAAGAGTCTTCATCAAATAATAACTTATGATGGCTGGTGCCTTACAAGACAGAATAGAACACTTTCTATTATTAAAAAAGTAATAAATAGCTCTTTTACCTTTTTTTGGCACTTTCAAAGGGATACTGGTTAAATTAAATTTATCTCAAGGTGTAGGTTTAAATTTGTAACTCTTATTTCTGCTGATGGCAGAAAAAATAATGCTGCCATTTGTGGAGAGTCTGTTTGGGGCCATGCAGCACTCTTTCTCCCTTTTCCTTTAGAAAATAGCACTCACATTTTCATTAAGCCCTCTCTGCCTTGTCTTAAGCCAGCCACCTCACCTCCTGGCCATCAAGGGCACCCACCAGAGGCCTTCTACCACTTTCCTGGAAGCTGCCTGCAGGGATGCCCCTCACCCCCACTGGAGATAAACTAAGAGAATCTCCAGGTCTGCTGGGACTGTGTGCTGTGCCTCTGAGACCAAGCAGGGGCCTCTCTGAGGCACCCCTCCCAAGTATGGAAATAAATGAAAAGCTTGAGTTTTTTCCCAGGGGGAAGTCTAGAAGTCCTGGACACAACCCAGTGAGAACAACAGCCTCCAAACAAGTAATAGTCAGGAGGTGTCCTGATTCCCTATGGAAACTAAAAGGTGGCATTTTAATACCTGATTAAGCCAAAACTAAGAAGCTGAACTAACTCTGACCACCATTTTTTGTTCTTAATTTCCCCCTAAAGGGCCTGTCACACCCTCTTAACATTCTTTTCTGCTAATCCAAGAATCTCTGAATCTAACTATCCTCCCAACCCACCCCCTTGCAGGATATCCCACCTCTAGGGGCAAGTCTTGAAAAGCATTGGGGAGTTAAGAGTTCTGCAAATACACCCTCCTGCTGTTGCTGCAGCTCTCAGCTCCAGTGTTGAACCCTCCTACATTAGGCGAGGTCTACATGAAAGAGAGGCTGAGAAAAGGAGAGAGAGATGCTGGATCTGTGCATAAAACTTCAGCTGCCAGATCAAACCCTTCCTGAAGCCAGTATTTCCTTAGACTTTGTAAAGGAACATAAAAATCTCAGGACCAACCCTCAAGTACTTATGCAAAAGGTAAGGTCAAGCTTAGAGGCTGAGTCCTGCAACACCCCCATCGGAGGGTGCAGCTGTAACATTACACATTCGGCAGAACTCCATAGAAAGACAAGGCACGTACAAGGGCTGCCCCACAGACCACAAAGGAAATTCCTTGCTGGCCTCCCATAAACAAGGATGTGCAAATTGTGACTTTAGGTCTATAGGTTGAGTGTGACTCCTAAAACCAATAATGTCGACTTCAGGTTTATCTCCCAGGTGCAGGCCAGAGAAGAGAAGAGAGCAGTCCCCTCCACCTGCCTTGGGAACATCTCATCACAGATCTTCCTTTGCCCTCCCCACCCCCATCCTGCTCAAATATTCACCTCACGTGATGTAAAAGGTGGATTTTCTGGGCCTCACAGAGTGTAACCATTTGCCTCACTGCCCACTCCTCCTCCCTTTCCTTTCTATATGCTCTCTCCTCAGATACTGAAGTCCCCAAATTCCTTACCAGAGAAAACAGTCCCAGGGGCTTCTGTGGTTTGTGTTTTCCCAGGTGCATCCTCAGAGCTTTAACTTCATTTGAGATCTTTGCTTCATTCATTTATTCTGGGTTGTCAACTTCTAAGTCAGGGAAGCTGAGAAATAGTCCCTAATGCTTGAGAGCAGGTTGAGTTTGGTTCTCTATTACTTGCACCTGATCATCCTCCAGTGAACCGTGTTTTACCCTAGTTTCAGACTCCAGCCGCTCTCCCCTTCACTCACCCTCCCTCTACTTGCTCTCCCGCTAGTGCAGTGTCTGGGGTGATAGGTGATGGAGGGGCCTACATACCACCATGGCACCAGCAGGGAGGAACCTGTGTCACCAGCTGTGGCTGCCCTGCTCTACTGTCCTGCCTTGTCTGCCTCTGCTGGTGAAGTCTCCATGAAGGACGGCCATCTGTGCTCTCAGCAGAGCCAGTGTCTGCTGTCCCTCCTCTGCTGACTTGGCCCTGGAGATGGCTCTAGTGACTGATATCTCCTGAAGCTCAGCTCTATCCTCCCTGTGGACCAGGCCTTGGACTGTCCATCTCACAGCTCCCTCATGGTCCAGCCAGAACCAGGCAGCAGTGGATCCAGGGGCCACAGGAGCTCTCAGCTCCCAGTCATGCCTGTGGGGCCATGGACACATGGTGGGAGGGACAGCTTCAGGCCCTCTCTGCCCAAACACTACCCAGTATCTGGTGTCCCTGAGAGCCTCAGTCCCTGTGCCCTGTGCAGCCTGTAGAGGTGCCTTCCTCTCACTGCCTCTCTATCTCCACCAAGAGGGCCACAATCAGTGCCTTTTGGTCCCTCCCATCACTCATGGTTCTGGGTTCTGCTTCCCGCTTAGCAGCTCTCAGCCCAGGGAGCAGCATCTCCTCCCTGGGACATGGAACTGCCTGTAGCAACTGGTGTCCTCTCTACTCAGCAGCTTCCTCCACATGTGTAGCACTAAACTCTGAAAATACAAGGCTTTGAGTCCTTATAATTAAGAGATGCTTCTAAAATTCAAAAATTAACAAAACAAAATACTGTTTGATCTCTAGTGCCTGATACTTCCCTTGTTTTTACTGTTTTCTTTCGCAGGTTTTAGTCAAAAGCCAGAGCTGAGGTCTGACTCCCTTCCTCGCAGAAATTGCATCTCTCTTTGAAGTAAAAGAGGCCTCAGCGGCCTCTATGTAGCTGGGGATGATGGGATGAAACGCGCTTTCTGGTCTTTCAGACCTACCCCTGTGCTGTCAGGTGTTGTGTTCAGTTACAGCTGCTAAGGAGACTTCAGCTTTATACTTTCCTTGTTCTTGCCACCACATGTAATGACAACCCTGGGCATTATACAGAAAGCAAACGTAAGAAGACTGCAAGGGAGCCAACAAGGCAGGCGGGACCCAGAGAATCACACAGAGGTGAGTTCCCAGGCTTCTTCTGGTCTATTATGTCACAGACTGGGTACTGGAGAAGCCAGCAATAACCTGGAAATGCCAATAGCCACTGACCAAAAAAAAAAAAAAAAAAAAAAAAAGTCTGCTCTCATTAGCGGAAGGATCTGAAAAGGAATAGCCTAGCAAGACAGAACACTTAGACAATGAGCACACTACTACAGTCAAATGCCACAGAAAAACTGTAGCTGAATTTGGCAAATTTTGCAAGTAGTTTAGCAAGAACTCCCCGTTCTTGCTATCCTGCCAAGGTCCTCTTAGTAATTTTCTACCCACTGACCCCTGTTCACCCTGCCTGTTGGCTATAAATCCCCAGCTTCCCCTGCAATATTTGGAGTTGAACTTAGTCTCTCTCCCTTATTGCAACAGTCTCCTTTTTTAAGTTTAATTTTTTTTAGAGACAAGGTCTTTCTCTGTCATCCAGGCTGGAATTCAGTGGTACAATCATAGCTCATTGTAATCTCTAAACTCTTGGGCTCAAGTGGTCCTTCTGCTTCAGCCTCCCAAAGTGCTGGAATTACAGGTGTGCACCACCACACTCAGCCCCCTATTGCAATAAATCACCTCTTTCTTGCATGTTTAAGTCTGATGGAATTTGTTTTTTGAAGAAATATAACATATCAAAATTTATGGGATAAGTTATTAGGCAACATTTGCTAAAAAAATTAAAAATAAAAATAATTATGGGATAAAGCTAGAACAGTGCTGAGAAGAAAATTTATAGCACTAAAAATGCATACATGAGAAAAAAGAAAAACTTTCAAAGCAATGATTTAAGCCCTCACCTTAAGAATCTAGAGGTAATAGGCTTGGCACCTGTGGCTCAAGTGGCTAAGGCACCAGCCATATACACCTGAGCTGGCAGGTTCGAATCCAGCCCAGGCCCGCGAAACAACAATGATGGCTGCAACCAAAAAATAGCCGGGCATTGTGGCGGGCACCTGTGGTCCCAGCTACTTGGGAGGCGGAGGCAAGAGACTCACTTGAGCCCAGGAGTTGGAGGTTGCTGTGAGCTGTGATGCCATAGCACTCTACCCAGGGCAACAGCTTGAGGCTCTGTCTCAAAAAAAAAAAATCTAGAGGTAATAAAGCAAAATAAACTCACATCAAGCAGAAGAAAGTAAATAATAAAGAATTAATTCAACAAATTAAAAACAGGCTCGGCGCCTGTGGCTCAAGCGGCTAGGGCGGCCAGCCACGTACACCTAAGGTGGCGGGTTTGAATCCCCAGCCCAGGCCCGCCAAACAACAATGATGGCTGCAACCAAAAAATGGCCGGGCCTTGTGGCGGGCGCCTGTGGTCCCAGCTACTTGGGAGGGTGGAGGCAGGAGAGTCGCTTGAGCCCAGGAGTTGGAGGTTGCTGTGAGCTGTGATGCCATAGCACTCTACCCAGGGGGATAGCTTGAGGCTCCATCTCAAAAAAAAAAAAACAAAAAACAAATTAAAAACAAAAATAATAGAGAAAAATCAGTGTAATAAATAGCTGGTTATTTTAAATGACAAAATTGACAAAAACTCTCACTAGATTGATAAAACAGATTATCATTAACAGGAATGAAACAGGGAATATCATTAGGGACCCTACACACAAAAAAATCCTTAAAAATACTAGCATATAGAATTTGGCAACATAGTAGAACATGTAAGACCCAACAATTACTTACACACGGGGGCACTTATCTCGGAGAAATGAAGACTCAAGTTCACACAAAGCCTGTAGCAGCCCAGATAGGAAATAATCCATATGTTCTTAAGAATGAAATCCACTCAGACCAGGAGCTTTGAGTCACAATAAACTTACTATGGGGTACTTAATATCTTTTTTTCATACTATCAGACATTATAAACATATTCTTTTGAAAAACCAATAATTTTCCTTAAAATTATAAATGGGTCTTCTATGAAATATAATTTACTGTTAAAAACTCCTAGGAATAGGAGGTGCCTATGGCTCAGTGAGTAGGGTGCTGGTCCCATATACCAAGGGTGGCAGGTTCAAACCTGGCCCCAGTGAAATTGCAACAAAAAAATAGCTGGGCGTTGTGGCGAGCGCCTATAGTCCCAGCTACTCGGGAGGCTGAGGCAAGAGAATCACCTAAGCTCAGGAGCTGGAGGTTGCTATGAGCTGTGTGATGCTGCCATGGCACTCTACCAAGAGTGATAAAGTGAGCATCTGTCTCTAAAAAATAAACAAACAAACAAAAAACCGTTCTAGGAACATTCTCTTAACTAAAAGAATTCATTTACTATATCAAAATCTTATGTGTCAGCTATTATGAAAAATGGTAGTTCTTCACATACACAACTTCTAAATATTAACATTTAAATAATATACAAACTACTGGAGGAAATTTCTTTGCCTAATAAATACAAGTTGTAAGAGCTAATATTATATATTTTTTCCTAAAAGCATTTTCTCCTCAACAATACTTAGCTATATTTAGTACTTGGTAACTAAGCTTAAAGTCACTGATTTTAGTCTTTTCTCCAATAATATTTAGTAACTACCTTTCATATGGTAGACACTGCACTCATTAATTGGGATAAAATGTTGAAGAATCCAGGAGCCTACAGCAGAATTGAGTCAGTCACTAGCAAGGTAATAGTGACAGGACAGGGTCCAGGATTGACTGCTCTGGGAACACACAAATATAATGAAGCTGTGGTATGTTAAGAACAGGAAAACAGACCAGGGATGCAGGCCTGAGAGCCTGGAAACAGATCCATATATTCATCAAATCCAGGTATTACAAATTATTGTAAGTTCTTATAATAATAATAGTAATAACAAGCATTTATCCAGGTCAGGTGCGATGGCTCATGCTTGTAATCCAGGCATCCTCAAACTACGGCCCACAGGCCACATGCAGCCCGCCTAGTACATTTATCTGGCCCACTGGGTATTTTTGCCGCTGCTGCCTGTCCTGCTTAGAAGCTCGTCCCAGGGCCCGCAGTCCGGCCCTCCAACGTCTGAGGGACAGTGAACTGGGCCCCTGTTTAAAAAGTTTGAGGACCTGACCCCTGTGTAATCCTAGCACTCTGGGAGGCCGAGGTGAGTGGATTATCTGAGCTCAGGAGTTCAAGATCAGCTTGAGCCAGAGTGAGACTGTGTCTCTAAAACTAGCCAGGTGTGGTGGTAGGCACCTGTAGTCCTAGTTACTCAGGAGGCTGAGGCAAGAGGAGCACTTAAGCCTAAGAGTTTGAGGTTGCTGTGAGATGCCACAGCACTCTACTGAGAGCAACAAAGTAAGACTGTCTCAAAAAAAAGAAAAGCATTTATCTAAATTGAAAAATCATCAGATCTCTATCTCACACCTATATAAAAAAAATTCCATGGAAACTAAAGACCCAATGTAATAAGCAAAACTTTAGGTGGCACCTGTAGCTCAGTGAGTAGAGTTCCAGCCATGTATACCGAGGCTAGTGGGTTCAAATCTAGCCCAGGCCAGCTAAACAGCAATGACAACTGCAACAAAAAAGTAGCCGGGTATTCTGGCAGGTGCCTATAATCCCAGCTATTTGGGAGGCTGAGGCAAGAGACTCCTACCATTTTAATACTTGCATATACTGTGGAGGTTGGAGTTGGAGGTTGCTGTGAGCTATGACACCATAGTACTCTACCCAGGGCAACACCTTGAGACTCTGTCTCAAAAAAAAAAGCAAAACTTTAAAATTATTTATGAAAAGATAACTTTAGTATCTTTATGATCCTTAAACAAGAAAGGGTTCTTTTAGACAAGACACAAATAAGCTCAAACCTAAAAAAAACTATAAATTTGATGATATTAAAATTAAAAATATGTAAATCAAAGATATAGAATGCAAGAGAAAAACAAACAAATCATAGATTAGGGGAAGATATTTATATAATTGAACAAAAGACTAGAATCTATAATATAGAAAGAATTTTTACAGGGTTGGGCACAGTGGCTCACACCTATAATCCTAGCACTCTGGGAGGCTGAGGCAGGTACTGCTTGAGCTCAGAAGTTAGGGTGAGCAAAAGTGAGACCCTGTTGCTACTAAAAAAATAGAAAAAACTAGCCAGGCATTATGGTGGGTGCCTGTAGTCCCAGCTAATTGAGAGGCTGAGGCAAGAGAATGCCCAAGAATATGAAGTTGCTGTGAGCTCTGATGACACCACAGTACTCTACCTGGGGCAACTGAGACTTTGTCTCAAAAAAAAAAAAAAGAACATTTTTACAAATTAACAAGAAAAGACAAACTACTAAATTGAAAATAGGCAAAGGAAATAAACAAGCATGTCACTGAAGAAACTGGAATGACCAATGAACATGAAAATGTACTTGCCCTCATTAGTAACTAAAGTGATAACTAAACCATAATATGAAACTAACTCACACTTATCAGACTGATAAAAGTCTGGGAAAACCAAGTGCAGTGGTCTGGGGGCAGTGAGATGTCTCCCATCCTGCAGGTGGGATGTGAGAATGCCTGGAGGGTGATCTAAAGGGTACCTGGCAGCACCAGGGGAGGTGGACATCAGTACACTCTATGGTAGGGCAATACTGAAGACATGCTGGGAAAACCCTTGCACGGGTTCAAGAATATTCATCACGACAGCTTTTTTTCTTGTCCCATTGTTTATAATAGAGATTGGAAACAATCTACTACAGTTATATAATGACATACTATATGACAGCTGAAATGAATAAATAAACTATAGCTATGTCTGCCAACACAGATAAATCTCAAAACATGATGTTGAGCCAAAATAGCAAACTATATAAGTACAACATACTATCATTTATATAAAGTTTAAATAACAACTACAATTTAAGGAAATATATATTTTAAAGGATTTTTAAATATACATATGTATATGCAAGTATTAAAATGGTATGACAGGCTGGGTGTTTGTGGCTTAAGAGGCTAAGGTGCCAGCCACTTACACCTGAGCTGGCGGGTTCAAATCCAGCCCAGGCCCGCCAAACAACAAGGACAGCTGCAAGCAAAAAATAGCCGGGCACCTGTAGTCCCAGCTACTTGGGAGGTGGAGGCAGGAGAATCACTTGAGCCCAGAAGTTGGAGGTTGCTGTAAGCTGTGATGCCACGGCACTCTACCCAGGGCAACAGCTTGAGACTCTGTCTCATAAAAAAAAAATAAATAAAATGGTATGATGAACACCAACTTTGGGATAGAAAAGGGAACTGACTTGGGCAGAGCAGACTTGTAAGAGGGTAGATGGGGGCTTTAGATGTACCCACATAGCTTTAGCTCCCAAACTGGATGATGGACACACAGATGTCCATTATATTAATAGGAAAAAAGGGCATCTAACTAACCTCAGGAGGATGGGGGCAGGCGTCAAACAAAGCTCTCTGAGGGTATGTCCTCTGAGTGGAAACCCGAAGAATTAACAGGCAGTCTTCAGGAAACCGAAGCTACCCTGGAAGAAGATGTATTTAGGGATCTAAGGGCAGGAAAAGTCCCTAACCAGAGGTAATGAGGGCAATGGCTTGAAGGCAAGGGAAAGTATGAGGGAACAAGGAGCACAAGTGATGTTCAAATGCTAATTTGGCTGTATCCAGCTAGATACTAAAAAGCTACTACAGGGGCTGGGCACAGTGGGTCATGCCTGTAATCCCAGCACTCTGGGAGGCTGTGGTGGGCAGACTGCTTGACCTTAGGAATTCAAGACCAGTCTGAGCCTGGTGGGCGCCTGTAGTCCCAGTTACTTGGGAGGCTGAGGCAAGAGAATCACTTGACCATAAGAGTTTGAGGTTGCTGTGAGCTATGACACCATAGCACTCAACCCCAGGGCAACTAAGTGATACTCTGTCTCCAAAACTAAAAATAAACAAATAAATAAAAAGTTACTACAAACGTGCCAATGAAACACTGAACATATAGTTAGAAAAATAAAAAAAATGGGGGAAAGACCTACTAATAAAGGAATAAAAGCAAATATCTAGCTACATAATGCCTAGATTTTATGTAGCTGTAACATTTTTAAAGATAAATACTAGAAGCTAGAACAAAAATCAGAACATGAGACACTAAAGAATTCATAAAAATACAATGTGAAAGGTCAGATATTTTGAATTACATAATGTTGATAAGTTCTGAGTCAGTATCACAAGTGGCATTGAGTGAAATGGGGACACTCACAAAACTGGTCCTGCTGATGCAGAAACTTTAGAAGGGACATCAAAGCTTTGGGTGATAAGCAGGTATTGGATGGTAAGAATGTGGCTCCTGGCAAGTGCAATGAGAACAAAGGTCCTCAAAACCTTCCCTTGAGAAGGCTTTGTAAAAAAATATAATTGTTCTAGAGGGGACGTACAAAACAAGGATTGATAGTCCTGAGCCCTAAAATATCTGAGTTGGGGAAAGAAGAGAATTAGATAAACAAAAGACTTGGAGACCCACTCATGCCTGTGGGAAGCATGACAGTCCTGCATGGGGAAGATACTTGGTGACGACCCCAAACCAGAGGACTCTGAGACACTGGAAGAGAATTCAAGAATGGATTACTCATCCAGTTTTACATTCAGTGAACACTTGGTCCTACTACACTCCAGGTACAGAGCCAGGCCTAGGGATGTGTCAATGACGCATGCAAAAAGGGTTCCTAATCTCATGGAATTACAACCCAATGAAGTGAGCAGAGACACATGCTGTTCCAATATAGTGTAACAAGCATCGTGATGGAGGTGTCTAGGAGGGACACCAGACTGAGGTTCTGATAAGGCAAATATTGTTTAGTGAACTATTCTTATGCTAAGAGACCATAAAGATGCAGTTTTAGCAGAGTTTCTACTGCTTGGGATATATACAGTTGAAAAGAAAGTTGTTGGCTCGGCGCCTGTGGCTCAAGCGGCTAAGGCGCCAGCCACATACAACTAAGGTGGCGGGTTCGAATCCCCAGCCCGGGCCCGCCAAACAACAATAATGGCTGCAACCAAAAAATGGCCGGGCGTTGTGGCAGGTGCCTGTGGTCCCAGCTACTTGGGAGGCAGAGGCAGGAGAGTCGCTTGAGCCCAGGAGTTGGAGGTTGCTGTGAGCTGTGATGCCATAGCACTCTACCCAGGG
>CAUYQV010153846.1:0-13476 GCA_963574575.1 Galagoides demidoff
GCAATTATGAATTGGGCTGCAATAAACATTGTTACAAATATCTTTGTTGTAATGTGATTTTTGGTCTTCTGGATATATACCTAATAGAGGAATTGCAGGATCAAATGGCAGGTCTATTTTTAGTTCTCTAAGTGTTCTCCAGATGTCTTTCCAAAAGAAATGTATTAGTTTGCATTCCCACCAGCAGTGTAGAAGTGTTCCCTTTTCTCCACATCCACACCAACATCTCTGGTTTTGGGATTTTGTGATATGGGCTAATCTTACTGGAGTTACATGATATCTTAAAGTAATTTTGAGTTGCATTTCTCTGATGATTAAGGATGATAAGCACGTTTTCATGTGTCTGTAGGCCATGCACCTGTCTTCTTCAGAGAACTTTCTCTTCAAGTCCCCCCCCCCCCGAGATGGGAGATGGGATCACTTTTTCTTTTCTTGCTAATATGTTTGAGTTCTCCGTGGATTCTGGTTATTGAACCTTTGTCGAAGATATAACCTGCAAATATCTTCTCCCATTCTGAGGGCTGTCTGCTTGCTTTACTTATGTGTTCTTGTCTATGCAGAAGCTCTTTAGTTTGATCAGGTCCCAATAGTGTATTTTTGATGTTGCTTCAATTGCCCAGGGGGTCCTCGTAAAATTTTTGCCCAGGCTGATTTCTTTCAAGTGTTTTCCCTAAGTGTAGGGAAACACTTCTAGTATTTTTATAGGTTCGTGTCTCAAGTTTAAATCTTTAATCCAGTGAGTATCTATCTTAGTTAAAGGTGAAAGGTGTGACCAGTTTCAGTCTTCTACAGGTTGCCAGCCAGTTCGCCCAGCACCATTTGTTAACAGCAGCCAAGCTGAAAAAAACAGTCAAGGACTCTATTCCGTTCACAATAGCACCAAAGAAGATGAAAGATTTGGGAGTTTGCCTAACTAAGGATGTGAAATATCTCTATAAAGAGAACTATGAAACTCTAAGAAAAGAAATAGCTGAAAATGTTAACAAATGGAAAAATATACCATGCTCGTGGCTGGGAAGAGTCAACATTGTTAGAATGTCCATACTACCCAAAGCAATATATAATTTTAATGCAATCCCTTTTAAAGTTCCACTGTCATATTTTAAAGATTTTGAAAAAATGATACTTCATTTTATACGGAATCAGAAAAAACCTCAAATAGCCAAGACATTACTCAGGAATAAAAACAAAGCAGGAGGAATCACGCTACCAAACCTCAGATTATACTATAAATCATAGTGATTAAAACAGCATGGTACTGGCACATAAATAGAGAGGTAGATGTTTGGAACAGAATAGAGAGCCAACAGATGAATCCAGCTACTTACCATTACCTGATTTTTGACAAGACAGTAGATTTTTCAACCAAAACTTTCCAAGCCGAAGAGCATGGTCATTCACCATCAACACAAAATAATTTTTAGCCCAGAATCATGTATCCTGTTATACTTAGCTTCAAAATTGATGGAGAAATCAAATCTTTTGCAGATGTACAAGCACTGAGGAAATTCATCATAACAAGACCAGCTCTATAGGAAATACTTAGACTGAGTCTCAATTCTGAACACTGCAGTGGACCAGCATGAAATTAAACACCTAGAAGCCAAAGACCAGAGCTTAGCTTTCACAGTGGCACAAAGGACTAAATCACACAACAAATTATCTCGTAATAATATGAGTAGAATTCCACCACACTTATCAATACTCTGAATAAATGTTAATGGACTGAATTCCCCACTGAAGAGACACAGGGTGGCTGAGTGGATAAAAAAGACACAAGCCATTCATATGCTGTCTCCAGGAGACACACGTTGACCTGAAAGACAAATCAAAACTCAGGGTGAAGGGATGGAAACCAGTGTTCCAAGCAAATGGAAATCAGAAGAAAGGAGGGGTTGCAGTCTTATTCTCAGATACAAGCTGATTCAAAGCAACTTTGGTCAAGAAAAACAAAGATGTACACTTCATACTGGTCAATAAGAAGATATATCAATTTTAAACATTTATGTGCCTAACTTAAATGCTTCCTGATGTGGGAAACAGACTTTGAGGGGTCTGAGCAATATGATATCCTATAACATCTTAATAGTCTGGGACTTCAAAACCCTTCTGGCAGTACTGGACAGATCCTCTAAACAGAAATTAAACAGAATACAAAGGACTTAAATGTGACCCTAGAACAAATGGGATTAATAGATGTATATGGAATACATCATTCCAAAACAAAATAACATACTTTTTACTCATCAGCTCATGGAACATACTCAAAAATACATCACATCCTAGGATATAATTCAAACCTCAGCAAAATTAAAGGAATAGAAATTATTCCATGTCTCTAGGCAATAATGGTGACACTCAGCTCCAACAATAATATTCATCTCCATGTAATGTCTTGGAAACTGAACAACAAATGTGCTGAATGATAGTTGGTTCAGGAGGAGATAAAAGAGGAATTTGTTAATTTCCTCAAAATAACAACAATAAAGACACAAGTTAACAAAACCTGTGGGATATAGCAAAAGCAGTCCAGAGAGGAAAATTTATAGCACTGGAAGCCTACCTTTGAAAAATAGAGAGCACATCAGCATACTCACAAACCATCTTAGGGAATTGGAAAAAGAAGATCAACCTAACCCTAAAGCCATCAGAAGAAAGGAAATCCCCAAATTAAATCAGAGATTAATGAAATTGAAAACAAAAAAATCATTTAAAAAAAATTCACGAAACAAAAAGTTGTTTTTTTGAAAAAGGAAATAAAATAGATAAACCTTTGGCCAGACTAACTGGAAACAGAAAAGTAAAGCTCTAGTAACTTCAATCAGGAATGACAAAGGAGAAATAACAGATGCTACAGAGATACAAGAGATTATCTCTGAATACTATAAGAAACTCCACACCCCGAAATTTGACAATGTAGAAGAAATGGGTCAATATTTGGAATCACATCCTCACTTTAGTCTTAATCAAGAAGAAATAGATCTTCTGAACAGATCAATTTCAAGTACCGAGATGAAAGAAACAATAAAAAACTTCTCAACAAAAAAATGCCCTGGTCCGATGGCTTCACTCCAGAATTCCATCAAACCTTCAAAGACGAGCTTATTCCCATACTGCAGAAAGTATTCCAAAAAATTGAGGAGCATGGAATCTTACCAAACACGTTCTATGAAGCAAACATCACCCTGATACCAAAACCAGGAAAAGATCCAACTAAAAAGGAGAACTACAGACCAATTTCCCTAATGAATATAGATGCAAAAGTACTCAACAAAATCCTAGCCAATAGATTACAGCTTATTAAAAAAGTCATACACCACGATAAGTAGGTTTCATCCCAGGGATGCAAGGTTGGCTTAACACATGCAAATCCATAAACACAATTCATCATATCAACAGAAGCAAAAACAAGGACCCAGTGATCCTTTCAATAGGTGTAGAAAAAGCATTCGATAAAATTCTACATCCCTTTCTAATTAGAACTCTGAAGAATTATAGGCATTGGTGGCACATTTCTTAAACTGATTGATGCCCTCTATGACAAATATCCACAGCTAATTTATTTTATTTTATTTTTTTTTGAGATGGAGCCTCAAGCTATCCCCCTGGGTAGAGTGCCATGGCATCACAGCTCATAGCAACCTCCAACTCCTGGGCTCAAGTGAGTCTCCTGCCTCAGCATCCCAAGTAGCTGGGACCACAGGCGCCCGCCACAACGCCCGGCCGTTTTTTGGTTGCAGCCATCATTGTTTGGCGGGCCCGGGCTGGGGATTCCAACCCGCCACCTTAGGTGTACGTGGCTGGCCCCTTAGCCGATTGAGCCACAGGTGCCGAGCCCACAGCTAATATTTTATTGAGTGGAGTAAAACTGAAAGCTTTTCCACTTAGAACTGGAACAAGACAAGGTTGTCCTCCCTTGCCACTACTATTCAACATAGTGCTGGAAGTTCTAGCCAATACAGTCAGGCAAGAGAAAGAAATAAAGGGCATCCAACTGGGAGCAGAGGAAGTGAAACTGTCACTCTTAGCTGATGATAGGATCTTATGCTTAGACAACCCCAAAGACTCAACCACCAGACTCCTGGAAGTGATCAAAAAATACAGTAATGTCTCAGGATATAAAATCAGTGTCCGCAAATCAGTAGCCTTTGTATATGCCATTAACAACCAAGATGAGAAGATAATCAAGGGCACAATTCCCTTCTCAATAGCATCAAAGAAAATGAAATACCTAGCAACATACGTCACAAAAGAGGTGAAGGACCTCTATAAAGAAAACTACGATCACCTAAGAAGCGTCAGAACATATTAACAAATGGAAGAACATACCATGCTCGTGGCTGGGAAGAATCAACATTGTCAAAATGTCTGTACTTCCCAAAGCAATCTATAGATTCAGTGGCACCCCTATTAAAATACCAACATCATACTTTTAAGACTTGGAAAAAGTAATTTTTTGTTTTGTATGGAATCAGAAAAAAAACCCATATAGCTAAGGAGATTCTTAGTAATAAAAGCAAAGCCAAGGGCATCAGCCTGCCAGACTTTAGGCTGTATTACAAGGCCATAGTGATTAAAATTGCGTGGTATTTTAAAATAGAGATGGATATCTGGAATCCAATAGAAAACAGGGAGATGAAGCTAACATCTTTTTATTTTTTTCCTGAGACAGAGTTACTCCTTTGCACTCAGTAGAGAGCGGTCGCATCACAGCTCACAGCAACTTCCAACTCTTGGGCTTAAGTGATTCTTTTGTTTCAGCTGCCCAAGTAGATGGGTCTACAGGCACCCAACACAATGCCAGGCTACTTGCTATTTTTTGTTGCAGTGTTGCAGTTGTGATTGTTGTTTAGCTGTCCTGGGGTGGGTTCAAACCCACCAGCCTGCGTGTATGTGGCTGGCACTATAACCACTATGCTACAGGCACTGAGCCAAAGCTAACATCTTACAGCCACCTAATCTTCAATAAACCAGTCAAGGGCATACACTGAGGGAAAGAATCCCTATTCAATAAATGATGCTGGGATAACTGGATATCCACATGTAAAAGACCTAAACTTGACCTGCACCTTTCTCCACTCACAAAAATTGATTCAAGATGGATAAAAGACCTAAATCTAAGGCATGAAACAATAAAAATCCTCAAAGAAAATGTGGGGAAAACACTTGAAGCTATTGGCCTGGGGAAAGACTTTATGAGGGAGACTCCCATGGCATTTGCAACAACAAAAATAAATGGAACTTAATGAAACTAAAAAGCTTCTGTACAGCTAAGGAGACAACAAACAAAGCAAATAGACAACCATTTCAGTGGGAGAGGATATTTGCATATTTTGAATCAGACAAATGCTTAATAATTACGATCTACAGAGAAATTTAGTGACATAAAAGGAGCCAACAGTCCTTTATACCACTGGGCAAGAGAGATGACTATAACCTTCTCTGAAGAAGACAGACAAATGATTAACAAACATGAAAAAATGCTCATTGTCCTTTATTATTAGAGAAATGCAAATCAAAACCAGCCTGAGATACCATCTAATGTCAGTGAGAATGGCCCACATCACACAGTCTCAAAACTGTAGAGCAGGTGTCCTCAAACTACAGCCCACGGGCCACATGCAGCCCGCCTGGGACATTTATCTGACCCGCCAGGTGTTTTTGCCGCCGCTGCCTGTCCTGCTTAGCAGCTGGCTCATCCCGGGGCCTGTAGTCTGGCCCTCCATTGTCTGAGGGACAGTGAACTGCCCCCTCTGTTTAAAAAGTTTGAGGACCCCTGCTGTAGAGGCTGGCATGGATGTGGAGAGAAGGGAACATTTTTACTCTGCTGGTGAGACTGCAAACTAATACATCCTTTTTGGAAGGAAATATGGAGAGCTCTCAAAGAACTCAACCTAGACCTCCCATTTGATCCTGCAATCCCATTACTGGGCATCTACCAGGAAGGAAATAAAATCCTTTTCCCTTGAGGACATTTGCACTAGACTGCTTATTGCAGCTCAATTTACAATTACCAAATTGTGGAAACAGCTAAATGGCCACCAACCCAGGAATAGATTAACAAGCTGTGGTATATGGATACCATGGAATACTACTCAGCCACTAAAAAAGATGGAGAATTTACATCTTTTGGATTAAGGATGGAAGTGGAACACATTTTTAGCAAAGCATCATAGGAATGGAGAAATAAGAATCTCCTGTACTCAATTCTGATATGAGCACAATTAATGACCTAACACTCGGTGGGGTGTGGAGGATGCAGAGAGCATAGGGAAGGAGCCAGGGGGTCGGCAAGGTCACAGGTGTGGTACACCTTTTGGGGGTGGAACACTATTATGGGAGGGTCTTTATCTGACACAAGCAATCAATGTAACCTAGTTCCTTATACCCTAAATGAATCCCCAACAGTAAAAAACAAAACAAACTCCCCCCCAAAAAACTGAAAAACAAATAAACAAACAGCTATAATTCTAGCACCTTGAATTAATCATGAGTTATGTTTTGGCACGTGACCTGTGTATGTATGTATAAATTACTGTACATACATATGTTTTACTAAAATGATAATTTGTTCGCTATACTACTTACTGCCCAGTTTCTTAATGAGTTACTAAAGTTTTCTGATGTTATTGGTCTTACGGTGCTTTTTCTTGGTGGCAGTGTAGTATTGAAGTTGTGGATATGTCACCCACCGTATTTTAGCTAATGTGCATATATATTACTGCTTTGAATAACTTACTTGCTGAATCTTTAATTTTCTTTGGATAAATTCTTAGGAATGGAGTTATGTTATCTAAGAATATTTTAAATTGTTTGCTGGATACTGCCTTCTGGAAAATGGACCAGTTTATGTTCAGAATAGTAATTTGTTCATTTGTCTGCGTTTGTTTACTGAGAGTTACTGATTTATGTGTCAGGCATAATTTTAGGTACTAGGGCACCTAAGAAGAAATAGAATTTCTGTCTGCAAATAATGAGGGAGTGGTGGAGAAGGTAAACGTTTAATCAAACATGAATGCAAAAGTACAGCTGTGATAAATTCTGAAGACGCTTGTACTTTATATTCTTGTTAACATTAATATTAGATTCATTTTATTTATGTTGTGAAGTATAAAAGGGAACAATTGTATTTTAATTTTTTTATAACTAGAAGAATTTGTTTATTACAATGACTTATTTGTATTCTTTCTTTTGTTAATTAGCTGTTCATGTTCTTTGTTTATATAAAGGCTCTTTTAGAATCTTCCCCAGCCCCCTCCCTCCCAGTTTGTCGTCTGCAGTTAAGACCATGGTGTGTTCTTTTTGCCCCTAAATAACTTAGGGGACTTGAGAGGAGACTTGTGGACTGAAGAGATCCAAAGCAAAATTTTGCTAAAATAGAATCTGTTTGAGCAGTTACATAATCATCGTGAACTAGCATCCCAAGTCCTGTGTTTTTAATAAAGCCTTGACAGTTGTGTTGTGTTGATAACCACAGTAGGGCCTTCTTGGGCTAGCAGGCTCCCTCCCAACTTAAGGAAATTGGACTAAGGAGGACTTGGGCAGAGGGATTTTTGGTTTACCCTGAGGAATTATATATTTATTTGTTGGTAGTAGACTTTTGATTCAGAGTCTGATGGAAAGTCATGCTGTTAATTGATAGATCAAAGGTATGGATGCCTATAGAATCATATAATGATAGCATTGTGCATAACTGATGTAAAATTACCAGTGATGAGAGAGGGGCTAGTATAATCAATGTCAAAGTTATTGGTTAGCTGCAGTCAGAGAATGAATTATCATTAGGAGTTTCTAGGACATACTGGGAGCTTTATTCCATGAATCTTGAGAAACTCCCTGTTTTACTCTGACTGAAATAAGTTTAAAATTTCTTTTTTGGGGAGGGGAGGAAGGAGGGTGATTGGTGGGATCACACCTATGGTTCATCCTATAAGGGTGCATGTGAATCTCTCTAAATGTAGAATATAGATGTCTTAACACAATAACTAAGAAAAAGACATGAAGGGTATGGTAACCAGTTGGATGAAAGTATTTCAAATTGTATACAGAAATAGTACACTGTACCCCATGATAGTATTAATGTACACTGCTATGATTTAATAAAAAAAAATAATTAAAAAAATAAAAATTAATAAATTTCTTTTTCTTTTTTGAATGATTAAGTTGAAAGCAAATTTGGGGATTTTAAGCCTTTAAACTCCCTGAAGACTTTTGTTAGCCAAACAAGAGTCTCATGGTAAAATGTAGTCTACTGTGCATGATGGTGTGTGTCTGTAGCCCAGGTACTTGGGAAGCTGAGGCAGGAAGATCCCTCGAGCCCAGGAGTTTAAGGTTTCAGTGAGCTGAGATGATGCCACTGCATTCTAGTCTGGGTGACAGTGCAAGACTCTTCTGCCTCAGAAAACAAACAAATAAACAAATAAATAAATGTAGTCTACAAGTAGACTGCCTCTTTTGCCACTGTCTTAGAGACCCTAAGAATATGCTAGGAGCCTTTTGTACACTCAGGAACTGAGAAATAACAGATCTTTGATATTCTGTGTTAAAAATATCATTCTGCTCAGGTAAAGGACTTACGAATCATCTACCAGAGGGCAGGAATGCTGAAGGTGAATTATTTCAGTTTTTTCTTGGCACTGAGCCCCTGAAGCCCAAGCTTGTCAGATGGGGAAAATGTTTAGCGTTTAGGAAGCATGGTTGTTGGTTATCTGCTATCACCTGGTTTAGGACTTTGACATCATATACCTAGACATAATTGATAATGTTATGAATATCATTAATATCATAATTGATAATAAATGAGGGAAATGTGTAGCTGACTCCATCATGCAAATAATGCCTTTCCTCCTCACAGTGCCCTTAGAGGAAGGCAGCATGTGTTAGTTAGTCCTGTTTGGTGAGTGTGGGACTGAGGCAGAGGTGGCGTCATTTGTCAGGGAGTGTACACAAAAAGCTAGTAAGCAGCAGAGTTGAGTGTCAGAAGTAGGCAAACTGGTGCACTACTCTGTGTTGCTATTGCTAGTTTTAGAAATTGAGTGTCATCGGGATGCTGGATTTGGATAGATAGGGTAGGGGTTTTTTATGGGATAATAATTTTATACAAATAGACAAAGCCAGCCAAATTCTTTATTTCCTTGTTAATATATTTTGTTGGGTTTATTTATTAATTTATTTTTTGAGACTCACCCAGCTAATTTTTTCCCCCTATTTTTAGTAGAGGTGGTGTCTTACTCTTGCTCAGGCTGGTTTTGAACTCCTGAGCTTAAGTGATCCTCCTACCTCGGCCTCCCAAAATGCTAGGATTATAAGCATGAGCCACCATGTCTGGCCTATATTTTGTTGGTTTAAAACAGTGGTTCTCAATCTTCCTAATGCCGCAATGTATTTTCATTGTTAAAAAGGGGTCCTGACCCACAGCTTGAGAACCGCTGGTTTAAAAGCTATCAGATAGACCTTTTCCATCTTTTTTGGAGATTCTAATAATCTTTTGATTAGGTTTTAATATGTGCTTATAGCTAATACAACAGTTGCCAGTTTTTCATACCTACTGTTTGCTGACCATTGCATGTTTAAGGTATATTAATCCTTACCACAACTGCATGAATGAATAAACTGTTTTATTGATGGCACTTCAGAATCCTAAGTGAGATTTTATAAATTTTTTGGTAATTGCTCACTTATATGTATGAAAGGTCTGGAGGGGCAATACAATGTTAGCTGATAACTTGTTTAATACATGGGTCCACAGAATGCCTGATACTGCAAGGCTAGGGTAGAACTGACAAAGTGAAAGGAGCCCATTCCTTCTAATCCCAACTCTGACCTCCTTCCTCTTCCTGTCGTCAGTTTATGAAATAATTAGGTCTCTCATCACTGTAGTAATTTTGGGAGAAAAGAGAATAAAATTAAGTTCTTTCCTACCACATTGTTTCCTTATTTCTGAAATTGTTTGAATATAAAGTTGAAGAGTTAGAATTGTGTGTTACTTATTTCATAACCGGTGATTACAGATAATTTAAAAAGTTATGTTTCTGTTTTGAAAATGAGATAATAAGAATGAGAGTCAAGAGAGAAATTAGAATTTAAGGTACCTCCCTCTTCCCTAGTGGAATCTGGGAATCCTATTCAGCAGGATTGGGTTGTAGGTCAGTCACTGACTTGTATGTTACAGTTCCAGTTTTCTCACTTTTTCTTGTACTTAGTTGTTGGGAATCCTGTATTGTGGCAGTGGGAGTTCCTTAAGAGGGACTAATTCTGATTGCTTTTTGATTATTCCTTTCTGGTTCTTCTTGGCATGTGAGTAGTGCAACTATTTAATTAAAAGAGCAGCTATTTGATTTTCATGATTCTGTTCATTAGTTGGGTGGTAGTTCTGCTGGTGTCACCCGAGTTTGCTTATGTGTCTGCATTTAGTAGTTTTTAAGGATGGCTGGAACTGCTGGCCCTCTCATTCCTTTCATATGGTCTTTTCATTATCAGAGAGGCTGGACTGAGCTGCCTCTGGTTTAGATATAGGATAGCTTCCAGAAAAGCAAAAGTAGAAGCTGCAAGGCCTCATGGAAGCTTAGGTTTGGAAGTCATAAAACATCCTTTCTGATATACTCTTGTGGTTAAAACAGGTCCCAAGGCCAGCCCAGATTCCAAAGGTGGGAAAATAGTCTCCACCTATTGATGGATGGAATTACAAAATCACATTGTAGCATGGTATGGACACAGGGTGATGTGATTCAATGATGGCTGTTTTTCTAACAGTCTGCTATAAAACGCACAGTGAACTGTTGGCATTATGTAAAAAAAAAAAAAATACACTCTTCAGGCAGCTATTATAGGTCCTTCTGTGATCTTTATTGCCATCAACAATAAAGAACTTTGTTAATCTACAATAGCTGTTAAACATGGGTTATCGAATTTGGTGAGATCAATGTTGTTGAAGATGTGTAGAATGGCTAAAATATTTTGGGGATAGTCTGTATTCTTACAGGCTGGGTAGGAGGATTCTGTTTCTTTGAATCTGAGCATATAGGAAGCAGAATCTTGCTTTCCTGCCTATGAGGAGAGAAAACAAGCTTGTTAGGTTGAGTGAGAGGGCCCTGAAATATTAATTAGAAAAACGGTATGCTAATAATTTAAATACATACTCCAGCTACTGTTTTGTTGTAGGTACCGATTATAGGTGATTTTTCAGAGTTCATAGGTAAATCAAGATAGTTAAAAATTTAGAGCGGAAAATTGTCTACAGTTTGATATAAACAGACGGGAGCAGAATTGAAGAGGACTGGAGAGAGGGTGGCAAAGTGAGCCTGAATAAACATAGTTTATCTCTTTGGGGCAGACTCTTTGATGTTTTTGGACACTCTAAATCAGGTTCTTAACCTTCCTAATGCCTTTAATATAGTTCCTCGTGTTGTGTAAAACAATAGTTTTACAACTAATTTATGGTTGGGAGTCACCACAACATGAGGGACTGTATTAAAGGGTCGTGGCATTAGGAAGGTTGAGAACCACTTCTCTGAATAATGCTGGTTCTTCATGAATAATGAGGAAATGGTACCTTTTGCTCATCTGAGGAAGGCAAGGAAAAATGCCTTTAGCAACTATATTGCTGAAGTGCTATGGATTTCGAGTGGTAGACTCTCAGCTGCCCCTGTTGAGATCTTTGGGTGAGGTTGAAGCAAAACTATAGGGTTATTGGTTGGAAAATTATTGTGGAAAATGATGTTAAAGGTTTGTATTTATTGAGAAGTTAATGGAGGAAGAATTTTCAGGGTTCTCCATCATCTTGTTTAAAAGCTAATGAAAGGTAGATGATGACCTCCTTCCAATTTCAGTATTTTGTGAGTCTGTGAATTGCTCATAATTAGAGCAAACAATTCCTGGGCCTCAATGACTGCAAATATACTTAGCCAAGTCCCTGTTCTTCAGAATCATAGTTCTTAATATTCCTGACAATCCCATGCTTAGGAGTGCTTTTTTTGTGAGAATGGTGAGAAAGATGTATCTGGATGATGTGAAAAGCTTGTTTGAATAGTACTGGCTGTTCTCATAAAGCAGAGCTTTGAAACCAGAATTTGAAAGTAGTGCTGAGGGGTTTTCCTCTTCTACCCTTTGAGTGGCTGGCTCAACTGTTCAGCCCAGCCCCTGAGCCAGCTGCAATTTTAATTTTCCCAGAATATTGAACAAATACTCTCATTTTCTATATAAGCTGGGACAAGAGAAAAGCCATACTGCCCTGAGAGGTAGAGCAGTGCTTTGGGATTGTGATGAGGCAGATATTTTTCTTTATCAGTCAGGGCTTTTAGTTGCACACAGAAACTTAACTCTAGCTAATTAAGCTGGCTAGACTGAGTTGCCTAGGGCTTTATTCTCAGATCAGTAAACATTTGAAAGCGTAACCTATATATTAAGCACTGATCTAAGGTTTTAGGTATACAAATGATCTCTCACAGGAAATGATTTCCATATAGGTAATTTAAGATATTTGATCTTTCTCTATTGCTGTAGTTAAGGGGAAGCATTCTTTATCTCTGTTGACTGGTTAGGAATTGAATGTATGACAGTCCCACCAAAGGAATTATCATAATTGCAAATTTATAATCTTTTTGATCAATTATTTTAAACCTTATTACACAGATACTTTTATTTCTATTAGCATCCAGAAATTTCCACAGGCTATTTATACTATCACTTGCCTCCTTTACTTCCTGTGAAAGTTATTTCAGGCTTCTGAAAAAAAATCCATATTAATATCATATTTATTTGTATTTTTGTCATTAAAAATATCTGAGTACAAGGTGACAGGATCACCTCTCAGGTTTGATTTTATTTAAATTTTTATTTTATTTTATTTTTATTTTTATTTATTTAAAATAAATAAAGGCCTTTGAGAAAGAGAGAAGTTAAGGAGAGAAGGATCAGCCCAATGAGAGACTGTAGAACCGAGAGAAAGTGAGTGGAAGAGAAGATGTATGTGTGTGTGTAAGATCATCCCTCAGATAGCCAGAAACAGACTCTCCCAAGTATAATAAAAGCTATCTCTTTTTATTTTCCCTGAACCTTGCTTTTTGGGGGGGCCTTCCTTAAGATTGCCTTAAGAGTTTATCTTACATTGATTATCATTTGGAGAGTTGGGGTATACACATGAGAACAGGCAATATACATACCCTAACACCTTGGTACTAGTTTTAGGCTTTGAATCATCTTTGCTTGGAGAGGCTTGAAATTTTTTTTTTTTTTTTTAAGAGACAGAGTCTCCGCTCGGCGCCTGTGGCTCAATCGGCTAAGGTGCCAGCCACGTACACCTAAGGTGGCGGGTTCGAATCCCCAACCCGGGCCCGCCAAACAACAATGATGGCTGCAACCAAAAAATAGCCAGGCGTTGTGGCGGGCGCCTGTGGTCCCAGCTACTTGGGAGGCTGAGGCAGGAGACTCGCTTGAACCCAGGAGTTGGAGGTTGCTGTGAGCTATGATGCCATGGCA
>CAUYQV010153848.1:0-16369 GCA_963574575.1 Galagoides demidoff
AAGACTCGCTTGAGCCCAGGAGTTGGAGGTTGCTATGAGCTGTGATGCCATAGCACTCTACCCAGGGGGATAGCTTGAGGCTCTGTCTCAAAAAAAAAAACAAACAACAAAAAAACCCCAACAGATTTGCATATATTAAAATGCATTATTTAAAATATCAAAAATTTAAGATGAAGTATCAAAAATTAATAGATCAAATTATAGAACAATTCAGTACCACAGAAACCTCCTCCAGCCCCTGGTACTCTTTGCAGTCACTACTCTTCAAAAAGAACCATCACCCACAAATTACTTTTGCCTGTCTGTGTACTTTATGTAAATGAAATTATATAAAGTATACAGTCTTTTGTGCCAGGTTTTTTTTTTTCACTTGATTATTATGCTTCTCAGATTCATCTATACTTTGCTTTTCGAATTGTAGCTCATTTATCTTTTTATTTTTATTTTTTATTTTTTAGAGACAGAGTCTCATTTTGTCACCCTCGGTAGAGTGCCATGGTATCACAGCTCACAGCAACCTCCAGCTCTTGGGCTTGGGTGATTCTCTTGCCTCAGCCTCCCAAGTGACTGGGACTACAAGCACCGGCCATGATGCCCAGCTATTTTTATGTTGTTGTTGCAGTTTGGCAAGGCCGGGTTTGAACCCTCCATCCTTGGTATATGGGGCCAGCGCCCTATTCACTGAGCCACAGGCTCTGCCCAGTAGGTCATTTATTTTTGCTATTCATTATAGCAATGAATATACTTCATGATTTCACCCCCAGGAGACATTAGGCAATTCCGGCGACAGTTTTGCTTGTTCCAAATGGGGCTAGAGGTGGATACTGTGATCTAGTGGGGATTCTAGTCAACATCCTACAATGCACAACAAAGAATTATCTGACCCAAATGTTAATAGTGCCACATTTGAGAAACTGCCCTACGGTATTGCAGTATGTCATGATATATGTGATATATCCATTCTGCTGTTGATGGGCACGGGGAAGGTTTTGCAGCAGCAAACATTCAAAATAGACTAGAGCCAGGTGTTCACACTTGTAGTCCCAGCTACTCTGGAGGCTAAGCCAGAGGATCCCTTGAGTCCGTGAGTTCAAATTCAGTCTGGACAACATAGTGAGATCCCATCTCTGGAGAAAAAGAAAATAGACTAAAATGTTCATCAAATTATGGTTTATCTAAATGAGAACATATCAGTATTATGCAAATGCAATTTCATGTTTACAAAGAGTAAAGAGTTTGTAATTGTAATTTTAATTGAAAAAAGTTGGGTACAAAATTGTATACACAAAACAGCATAGGGGAGGGTTTATGTCATTGTGTTCTGTGATCCTGTGATAACACAGGATCCAAAATAATGCAGGCACACTATCACATCTGTGTATAAATGATATCTCAGAAAGAGCCTGAAGGAAATAAATACTTTGGAAAGTTGCAGTCATCATTGGGGGCAAAGGTGGGAGTATTTAGATAAGGTCTACGTTTTGTGGGTTTTGTGGCTCTTTTTTTTTTATTTTCCAAATTTTGCATTATGATAACAAATACTTTTATGATAGGAAAATAAAATGAGGCTCGGCGCCTGTGGCTCAATCGGCTAAGGCGCCAGCCACGTACACCTAAGGTGGCGGGTTCGAATCCCCAGCCCGGGCCCCCCAAGCAACAATGATGGCTGCAACCAAAAAATGGCCGGGCATTGTGGCGGGTGCCTGTGGTCCCAGCTACTTGGGAGGCAGAGGCAGGAGACTCGCTTGAGCCCAGGAGTGGGAGGTTGCTATGCGCTGTGATGCCATGGCACTCTACCCAGGGGGATAGCTTGAGGCTCCGTCTCAAAAAAAAAAAAAAAAGAAAAGAAAATGAAGAATTTTTTTTTAAAACAGAGTTTCACTTTGTTGCCCTTAGTAGAGTGCTATGGTGTCATAGCTCACAGCAGCCTCAAACTCTTGCCTCAGCCTCCTGAGTAGCTGGGACTAAAGGCGCCTGCCACAACGCCCGGCTATTTTTAGAGGTGGGGTCTCGCTCTTGCTTAGGCTGGTCTCAAACCAGTGAGCCTGGGCAATCCACCCACCTCGGTCTCCCAGAATGCTGGGATTACAGGAATGAGCCACCATGCCTGGCCTAAAATAAAGAATTTAAAAGCATCTACTCACAACCTCTCATGGGTTCACCATTGCCTGGAATAAAGTCCAGGCGTACAGGGCATTAAGGCTATCCAATGCCTTATGTTGCTGGGAAGGCTGCCTTGGCTTGGACAGACACACACACTCTCTCCTACCTCCCACTGTTGTCACCTCAGCCTACAGTGTTCTGTGTTGGTCTACCTGATCAACTTCAACCCAGACTATAGAGGACGTCTTCCAGCAACTATTATTTGGCCTCTGGCTCCTGTTAACCACTCCTTTCTCTCTAGCAGGTACAACTTATCAATGGAGCACTTACTAAATTCAATGTATTGAATGTTATTTCCCATAATAGTCTGTGAGCTCTTTCAGGGGAAGATTTATGTCCTGATATGCATGTATCACAGGACCTAGCCCAGTACATATGGGAGTAAACTCAGGATCTGTTAACATCTGACAAACTTGGGGACACCCTGGCCCTAATCAAGAGGGTCCTGAAATTAAAGAACCAGAAAGTAATTGTAACTCACCCAATGGAAACCAAAGCAATTATACTGTAATTTTCTTGAAGAATAATTATGACTGGTACTTCTAACTTCTAGAACAGTGCCTAGCACATACCACTCCATTACCAACTGGTATACTGCAATTCAATTATTGTGCCAGCCACCCAGAGTTAGTGCAGACCCTACTAGTCAGAGGACACCTACCATAGCAAGACTGCCCTCATTTGAGACCAACCAGCTATAAATCTGGGAGGTTCTTATGATCCCTCTCAGGTTTGATAAGTCTCCAGAATGACTCACAGCATTCAAGACAGCACTATCTTTACAATTAGAGTTTAATTACAAAGGTAATAAAATCAACCAGCTGCAGGAAGACACTAGAGTGAGGTCTGGCAAGGCCCCTAATGAATGCATGGCTTCTGTGTCTTCTGTCCATGGGTTAGGGCACACCACCCTCCAGACACACCCACTGTCCACTGATCTTCAGTGCTCACAGTTTTTATTGGGGTCTCATGTGTGATTGAACTCAGGCTCCAGCTTCCTTTTACTCCCAAGAGGTTGCTGGGCTGGCTCAAAGTCCCAACCCTCTGATTATGTGATTGAACTTTCTGATGACCAGTCCTCACCCTGAAGCCATCAAAGGACCTCCAGGATTCACTTCATTGGCATAAACTCAGATGTGATCCAGGAAACTGGATAATAGAGGCATGAATAATAACGGCATTTTGGGCTGGGCACGGTGGCTCACACCTGTAATAGTAGCACTCTGGGAGGCTGAAGTGGGAGGATTGCCTAAGCTCACAGGTTCGAGACCAGCCTGAGCCAGAGCAAGACTTTGTCTCTAAAAGTAGCTGGGTGTTGTGCTGGGCACCTATAGTCGGGAGGCTGAGGCAAGAGAATCACTGGAGCCCAAGAGTTTGAGGTTGCTGGGAGCTATGACGCCATGGCCCTCTACTGAGGGTGACAAAAAACCAAAACAAACAAATAAAAAAACCAAAAAGGCACTTCTATCACTTGGGAAATTCCAAGGGTTTTAGAAACTCTGCACCAGGCACTGATTCTTTATTATAAAACACATTGTAGATGCTCAATAAATATTTGCTAAGCAGAAAGATACACTCAAAATACCAGAAATTGTCAGGGGAGAGCATGCCAGTTATTCTCTTGGATTTTTCCACCTGAAAGATACACACCTATTGTGAGCACAGACATATTAGGCCATAAGAAACCAATACTGTTAAACATTCCAATCATATGACAAACTCTCCCTGCTCTGGTTTATATTACCAAATGCCCTGATGATAATTTGGTTTCTCAAGCGCCTTGTTTATAGAAAAAGAATGCTAGCCAGGCTGACATGAGCATGCATGTCTGCCTGAGTCAATTTTTCAGTGTAAATGAACAAACTGGCATTCTGGCTACAGAGCTCTGTCTCCTTGAACTTGTACCTTCCACCATTAGTGTGGTTTCTAAGCCTGCAACCCAAGCCCCTGCTCAGCACCCTGGCAAGTTCTTCCAAAGGGTGCCACCCCAGGAACCTCTAAGATCCCTTGGGAGCCATCCAGCCTGCTCCCTGCCTCTATGTGTCAGGGTGTGGGTTTCAGGGCATTCACAACATTCCTGCAACAGAAGAGTTTCGGGAACACCCCAAATTGGATCTGGGTGACTTGAATGTAATCCCAAGTAGGTATGTCTGAGATGTGGTTGTAACTGAGGAAGCTTAAGTCTAATTAATTTTATTCCACTTGACTTGAAGAAAGAGCATGTGGAAGAAGGGATCTGAGGACATCTATAAACAAGGACATGGACGTCACAGTGTCCGTGTGGTCCAGTCCAGAGTCTGCAGTCCCTGCACACAGCCTTGCAGTGACTGGAGAGGTTTACTTTTTTGGAGGAAATAGAGAATTTGCTCCTCTAATACCTGAAGGAGAGATTATACTTTTTCAGCTGCAATTTGATGTGCAGAAAACTTTCTTTCTTTCTTTCTTTTTTTTGCAGTTTTTTGGCCGGGACCAGTTTTAAACCCAGCACCTTTAGTATATGGGGCCAGTGCCCTACTCCTTGAGCCACAGGCGCCGCCCTGCAGAAAACTTCTGACGTAATAGTCCTCTGCATCACCTTTACTGGATCCTCCCCCCTGTAAATTTAGAAACGATACAGATTCTGGTCTCTGCAGCTGCTTTTTTTTTGGTTTGTTTTTGAGACAGGGTTTCACTCTGTTGTCCCAGGTTAGAGGGCTGTGGCCTCAGCCTAGCTCACAGAAACCTCAAACTCCCAGGTTGAAATGATGCTCCTGCCTCAGCCTCCTGAGTAGCTGAGAATACAGGCATGTGCACAATGCCTGGCTATTTTTTTTCTATTTTAGTAGAGATGGGGGTCTTGTTCTTGCTCAGGCTGATCTTGAACTCCTGAGCTCAAGGAATCCTCCTGCCTCGGCCTCCCAGAGTACTACTAGTATTATAAGTGTGAGCCACTGTACCTCCCTAGTCATTTTTTAAAAAATGAGTTTGATCCCATGAATCTGATTCAATGACAAAATAAAGTTTTGAGCTACAGAAATTTGAGGACCAGACTACCAAACAGCGTGTCACCCTACAACTTATGCCAGAGCCAGCAGCCTCTGTCTCAGTGGTTCTCAACCGTCCTAATGCCGCGACCCTTTCATATAGTTCCTCATATTGTGGTGACCCCCCAATCATAAAATTATTTTCATTGCTACTTCATAACTATTTTGCTACTGTTACGCATTGTAATATAAATATCTGATATTATTATCGTTTGACCCCCAAAGGGGTCGCGACCCACAGGTTGAGAACTGCTGGTCTAGATGACCATACTTATCTCGTTGTAGCCCTCATTGTACATCACACCTAACTTAGGAACCTGCTCTACAGTTTCACTAATGTCCTCTTTGGATGTCCCCAGTGGGCATCATCACTGCAATCCCTCAAAGCCATCTGCTTTCTTGGAGATTTTGTTTGTAAAAATATTCTTTCTTAAGTTGAAATTAAACTAGACCCTTCAGAGGTCTCCCCTACAGATACTTTCACAATGTATAAGCAATGCTCTGAGTGCTTACGTGACCTCTCATTTCCTCCAGAAGGACTTGAACATGGTGGAGCCCAGCCTTCTCTCCACCTTACCGTCCTCCTTTCTAGCTGTCCAGTGCCTTTTCTGAAAACATGACCGCACCCCCAAATCTGGTCATTCCACGAGCCCTGTTATTTCTGAGACATTAAGTTAGCAAAAGTTCATTTCTTTTAGAGGCTGCATCGCTCTGTCGGCTGGAGCGCTGCAGATAAAACTCCTTCAGCTAAATCCCTTTCCCCTTTCTCTTGGGTTTGAAGCTGTTGCAATGAGATTTACACCGTTAGGATGGTGGGCTTACTCTGGCCAACTGATATCCCCCTTTGGTGAATGCTGCTTCTGTTCAATCCTAAGGAGAAGGATCCTTAACTCAGAACCAGTATCCAAGGTTGTCTCAAGGATTCAGACCTAAGTGATGAATGAGTTTATTTTTCTTAGGGAAAAAAAAAACAACAACAAAAACCAAGTCCTACTTTTCTCAAAGATACGAGCTATCACTAGATAGTTGGGAAGGTGTTTCACTCATCTCTGTCCTCCAGTGTATAGACTTGACGCCGATTCCAAGGAAGAGGCATACAAAAAAGAGAGGGAGAGAGGAAGAGAAAGAGAGGAGGAGAGAGAAAGGAAGGGAGAAGAAAAACTATTTCCTGGAGGCTTTTTGTCCCCCTTCCAGTTGTAGAATAGAAATGTTGTCTATACAGTGGAAGTTTTACCAAACCTAGGAGGTACTGAGTCGGTTTCTCTAGGGACAGCCTGACACACTCCCGGACACATTTTCTGTCATCTGGAATCTCCTTCCTTCCACAAGCCCAAGCTGCCTCAAGCACTAATTTTCCTATATGCCATCCACTTCATTTAGAAAAAAGTTCCCATCCCTTGTTCACCCACCCTCAGCCCCTCAGCACCCTATTCCCTCCACTTGTCATTCTACCCTCCACTCCCCAAGCCCCAGCCTGTCAAGGCACACAGGTTTAAAGTTTAGGCTGTGATGGTGCCCTGGTCCGCAGATCACAGGACAGACATTCCTGGGGACAAGTTTGAGAGGCCATGTGCTGGTGCCTCTTAGGAAGGGGGAAAATCCCTGCAGCTCGGTTTTTGTCCCAATGGTCTGTTCAGTGAGTGATTCCCGTTTCCCCAAAGGCTGCCCCTCATTAGCATGAACGGGGGTGGGGGTGTGGAGAAGGGGTGGGGGGAGAGAAAGCAAGCAAAAGCTCAGGCTCAGTTTTAGAGCCTGGGAACCCTGTCCACGAAAATGACAGCTAGAGCCTTCTGGCTTCTCTGTCTGATCGTGGGCTCGTCCCCCGAAGCCCCAGAGGCGGAGAGAAAAGGTAAGATCGATGCAGTGCGGAGCCCTGGAAGAGGAGCTGGGATTCGGGGGGGACCTGGGGAGAGGGCGCGATGAAGGGCGGGACGAGGAAGGGGGTCAGAGCCTGCAAGAGAGGACACTCCAGGTCTGTGTTCGTGTTAGAAAGGAGCAAACTGTGTCCCCAAGATTTTGCGTCTCTTGGCAGCCTTTTCGGAAAGACGCCAGTTCAGCTACTGAAATGATCCCGAGCGAGCCGGGCAGGCTGGAGAAAACTTTGCATGTTAAGTAGTTACTCCATCACGGAGGAGGGAAAGTGTCAAAAGGGGTCGTGGCGCGCCTTTCGCCGCGGGGTCCGCCCCGCTCGGTGGCTGCGCGGGGGCGCCCTGGGCAGGGCTGGGGGAGGACAGCCCGAGTCCCGCAGCCCCAGCGCATAGCCTGGGGACACCTGAACCAGGCTCCGTCTTTAAAACACACATAGATTTCATGCATGGAATGAAATGAGGTTACAGAGGGAATGGAGAAATAAGGGGTTTTCTGAGGGATGGTGTTTTTGTTTGGCTTTTATGTGGATGTTCTGGTCGCTTTACTATCTCTGGGAAAAATAGCTTCCGCACCTCGCAGGGCAATTTACTTGGGGTTATTTTTCCACATGGAAATTGAATGACTTCAGTGGCATTTAACCCAAATATCAGACAATCTTTCCCATGACAACAGATGGTGATATCAATGGGGAAGCAGTTGTGAGGTCAACAGTTGACAGCCAGGAATTGGATGTCCACCAGAACTTTATTCAGCTGTGTATGGCACAACCGCTTAACATAATGAGTCAGAATCAACCTCTTTGCAAAAACATGAACTCTAACCAGCTATTACTGCCGGAGGAAAGCTGATTTTAAAGGAGATTACCAATTTGGCAAGACAAGTCACTTTAAATGAAGTGTTCCCAGAGCTGCAGATGGGCAGACGGAGCTCTTTAATGCAGGGGAGGGGAAAATAAAGACAAATTCTCCAGCTCTTGAGCCTGTTTGGAGGGCACTGGGACCCAGGCAGGCGGCGAGGTGATATTGTGTAACTGGGCATGGAAAGTTGCCCAGCTTCAAAGCTGGCTGAAGTTTGCTCACCAACCTGTCTGCAGAGCTAGGGGAAAATCATTAATAATTTCAAAAATTTGTTGTCATGCCATGCCATTTAGGAGTTTTTTCTCCACCATCTAACGGGAGAAAATATGTAAGCGATGTATGCTTTTATACTTCACCAGGGGCCTGTGCCTCCCAGCCAAGCTTTAAAAACCTTACTTAGCTGTGGTTTACCAGTAAGTGGTGTCCAAGAAGCCAGATAAAAATCCACTCACAAATACTAGGTTCTGCTGAGACCAAGATGACAGTGTAAACACGGATGGGAAAACCAAATAGCTCTGTTGTCAGGGGCGCTTAAACAATTAGGAGAACCTGTAATGTGAGTCCTTTCCCCTGGGGGTTGCTCTTGGTACTTTCTCAACAAACTGTAAATAGCAAAAAGGCGGATGTTTATATATACATACCTATGTATGTTAAAAGAAGGACAAAAAGTTTGTTATTAAACCCATGTTGTCAGAAATGTTTAGTCTTAGGATAAACTGGAGGTGGCAATTTAAAAAGCTATAGATTTGAAGATTCCCGAACAAAATAAAATACTGTCTTCAGGCCTCTGATTCCTTGTGTGGGGCACAAAGTTCTCCTAGTCGCCCCCATTATCTGAGGGCGGGACCCTCAGCTCCTTTTTCCATCGGGGCTTCTCCCTCTTTTCCTTCCCTTCCAGGTCTCCCGGCCGCCCCAGCTCGCCCTTGCAGGTGCTCGCCAAGTCTCCCTGTCCCCTCTCTCGTCCCAGGCCCTTTCTTCTGCCTCTCCCCACCCCTCCCCCCGGCGCTCCCAGCCTCCCCATCCCGGCCTCTCCTGCCCTGACCTCCTCCCCGCCTCTCTCCACAGCCTCGCCGCCGCACCACAGAAAACCCGACCCCAGCGGGGGTCCGAGCGCGGAGGAGACGCCGGGGCCCCGGACGCAGCCGGTCCCCGAGGCCGCCCCCACCGCCCGCGTCTGGCCGGACCCGCGCCGCCGGAAGCCCGCGCCGCCCGCCGAGAACCGGGCGGGCTTCCGGGAGGCCGCGCGCGCGCCCGCCGGGCCACCGGGCCCGCGCCTCGCGCAGACCGAGAACCGCGCGTCGCCGCGCCGCGTCACCGCGCCGGAGGACGCCCCGCGGCGCGCGCCCGCCCGGGCCGCGCGCTTTCCCGCCGCCCGGCCGCCCGCGCGGGCCGTCGAGGCCCCCGCCGGCCCCGCCCACCCCAACCGGCCGCGCGCCGCCGCGTCGCCCCCGGGGCCCGCGCCCGCGCCGTCGCCGCGCCTAGGCTCGCCGCAGAGGGACGCGGAGGCCGGCGCCGAGCCGTGCGCGCGCGCCTGCAGGACCGACCTGGACGAGCGCGAGTCGTACTGCGCGAGCGAATTCGGTGAGCCGGCCCGCCCGCCTGCCCGCCCAGGCTGGCCTTTCCCAGCCGAGCGCGCCACACCCTAGAGAACCCCGCGCGTGCGATCCTAGAAACGAACGCACCGGGAGTGGGAGAGGAAGTCAGTGTAATGCTTGTCTCCAAACTCTGTTTTTTGAAAGCAGCAGTGAACGGAATCGTGCACGATGTGGATGTGCTCGGCGCAGGAATCCGGCTGGTGACTCTGCTGGTGGACCGGGACGGGCTGTACAAGATGAACCGTCTGTACATCACGCCGGACGGGTTTTTCTTCCGAGTCCACATATTAGCCCTAGACTCCTCCAGTTGCAATAAGCCATGTCCAGAACTTAAACCTGGTATAGAAACTGACCCAAATGACTACTTCCTATGTACTTTATGCCACCATTTGTAACGTGGATGCCACAGCCTGGTCTCTGTTGGTCACCCCAGCCTTCTCTTTTGGGAGGGAGGTGGTATTGAAACAAGAATAGAATTTAGACGGCAGGTGTTATTCCGGCCACCCTGGATTTAGGCCCCATCAGTCCCCCGCCACCACACAAAGCTGGGAACAGCACCGATTAGCGAAAACAGGCTCGCGATAAATCTGTGTTGACAAATGGAGTGAATGAGAAATACCCTTGCCAGAAGGGATGACTAAAGTGCTCCCCACAGAACTGAGTTTAGAAATGCTTCTCTTTTGGGAGAGGGGACAGGGAGTAAATACCCACCCCCACGCTTTTGTAGATTGCTCTGGAAAATGCTTCTGATACTGTGGTTAGGTCCTTTGATCTGTAATATTGACCCTTACAGGTTGATAATGTGGTTATCCTCTAAAGTCACTATGCTATTTCCACCTGTTGCCTGTAGTTTATTTATTTTTGAGACAGAGTCTCATTATGTCGCCCGTGGTAGAGTGCTGTAGCGTCACAGCTCACAGCAACCTCAAACTCTTGGGCTTAAGTGATTCTCTTACCTCAGACTCCCTCGTAGCTGGGACTACAGGCGCCCACCACAACACCTGACTTTTTTGTTGCAGTTGTCACTGTTGTTTAGCTGGCTTGGGCTGGGTTCGAACCAGCCAGCCTCGGTGTTTGGTGACCAGTGTGTAACCACTGTGCTACAGCGCCGCCCCGCCCCCGCCCCGTTGCGGGTAGTTTAAATGTGTTGAGTTTCAATAGGTGGAGCAATAGATTTGAGCTTAGGTACTTCTTAAAGGCCTTACAATTTCTTATTGTTTCATGGCATTTACAAGACACTATTAATTTCTATTTTGGTTATTTTGTTCAGGCAGCAGGTACATCGTCATGGGCCACATCTACCATAAGAGACGGCAGCTCCCTGCAGCTCTGCTCCAGGTCCTGAGAGGGCGCCTCCGTCCAGGGGATGGACTGCTCAGGAGCAGCAGCAGCTACGTGAAAAGGTTTAACCGAAAAAGGGAAGGGCAAGTTCAAGGTGCTGTTCATACCCAATGCATCTGAAACACTCCACCTGGCATTTCTGGATCACAAAAGAGACTTGGAATTCAGCAAGGGGGATGTGAAAGGTCTATCTTCATGTAAGGGGGGTCTTCCTTTAGAAGAGGGCCCATAGCTACTTTATGGGTGAGCTGCATAGTGCCAACTCTAATCTTGGAGGTGTCACTATCTTATTTACAAAATGCTTCTTAATGGTATTCTGAGCTCAGTGGCGAGGTTATGCAACTGTAGTGCCAGTGTTTCACACAGCTCAGACAATTGACCTGTCCGGTTAACAGATCACTGCTTCATGTTAAGTTTTTAAATTATTTTAATTTAATACATTCCGTAGTAGAAATAGTTCACAAAAAACCATTTTCTTAAATTTAAATATACAACTCTGAATAGTTTATATAATGTATCAAACCAAATTTTATACTCAAACCATCACATTTTAAATTCTGTACAGAACAGTAAGTGCGCTAGTCAAAAGCCATTCACGTAAGAAATGTCATTTAGATCCAATACTAGGGTCAGAGCCCAGGACAAGTGTTAACATTTTACATTTAAAGAATACTAAAGACCTTAATTCAAGCAAAAGTGTTCCTGATGTACCAAAATGTATGACAAAGCAATGATTATTCTCATGCCTCCCTGCTCCTAGTAACTTCTGTTTTGTGCCGAACTGGCAGTTATCCCAGTGCTCTTCGGATTCTGGATGTATCTGATGTCATTTTTCTATTGAGACCAAGTATCCTGTGTCATGTTTGTGTTTGTAAAGCAGTAAATCTTGCCTTGAAATCAGATCTTGGATGCACCTGTTTTGTTTTTGTTTTAGCCTAAATGAGCCTCAAAGGTTTGAGAAAACACCTTTCTCAAACTTACTCCAAATACCCTGAAACCAATATTCATCAATGACAGCTTACACGTGATTTGTAAACATTTCCCCTTTGTTAGCCAAAGGTTTAATCACTAGCTAAATTTAATATTGATTTTATACTTGAGTCCTGAAAGACATCAGTGCCCCCCGCCCCCAGATCAGGCTGTACCAGTTAATTCGGCCATGGTGAATAGAGACACCGATAAGGCATGGATGGAGACTACTGCCTAAAGAAAGAAAGGAATCGCACTAGAAAGAGTAAAACAGCCCATCTCCAGGTGATGAGCTTTATTCTGTAATGGCACACAGTTGCAATAAACACCTAAAAGACATCCAAGACGGGACACCAAGAAATTCATGGCAAACCAGTAGCACGAGACATTATAATGTCTGATACTGTTATTTGTTCTAAACATGGGAAACAGACGTAAAAGAAAGTCGAGAGGTTCTTGTTAGTATTACTGAGGGATTTTCAGGGAATTTTCCAAAAGTGAGTCTTGTCCAAACTTACTAAAAATTTTACTAGAATTGCCTTTTTGGGAGTCAACTGCATGAACTATTGGCAACAGAGTATGCAGCTATTGAAGAGCTTTTGAGTTAGTTTTCAGATAAAATTGTCTCTGGCAAAAAAATGAACACAGGCATAAAATAGTGCCAGTCACAAAAGCCAAAGTCAAATTTTTAAATGTCAAAAGGCTAGGCAGCAATCTTGAGTGGCATGATGGGAAAAATTACAAAATGGCCAGATAAATCATAGGTTGGATGGTCAGAAGTTAAAGTTGTAAATAGCTATGGCTTAAGAGAAAAAGAAATCACTTTTATGATTTAATCACTTTAGGTGTGGCAGGCACCTGTAGACCGAACTACTTGGGAGGCTGAGGCAAGACAATTGCTTAAGCCAGTGGTTCTCAACTTTCCTAATGCTTCCTAATGCCACGACCCTTTCATACAGTTTCTCATGTAGTGGTGACCCTCAACCATAAAATTACTTTCATTGCTACTTCGTAACTGTAATTTTGCTACTGTTATGAACTGTAATGTAAATATCTGATGTGCAGGAAGTATTTTCATTGTTACAAAGGGGTCACAACTCACAGGTTGAGAACTGCTGGCTTAAGCCTAAGAGTTTGAGCTTGCTGTGAGCTGCGATGTCAGAGCACTCTACTGAGGGCAACATAGAGAGACTGTCTCAAAAAAAAAAAATCACTTTTACATATACCCAAAGGTTGGGGTTGGACTTAGCTTGATGTGAAATACTCAGTTCTGGGATGTTCTAGAAACACAAAAAATGCCAGAACCTTGTAATATGTGTGATACTGGGGGGAAGGGTGTCAGACACTTAACATGTATACCCTGGCAAACACATGCAAGCTGGTTTCTTAGAAACTTCCTGGATAAAAGTTAAGGCTTTCTTTCAAGACCACTTCTGTAAGGAAAGGCTAGTGGGGCTCAAGCAGCTGTGGGTATAGGGATGTGCCGAGGAGGCAGGCAGTAATGGTAATGCCGGGTTAGGCAAACAAGGTCAAGAAGAAACACCTTTCAATATCCAGTCAGTACCGTGGATACAGTCTTTAATTTTACAGAAAATTTTAATGATCCCGTTGCAACTCTCAGAAAAAAAAAAAAATTGATGAGTGAATTCATCATAGTTTCTAATCCCTTTGTCCTATTAACAGATTTTTCTTAGCAACTGGGTTTGTGTGCCGGAGCCTAAGGGCCCTTTGTGCGCATGTGCACACGTGATGGTCCCTCATCAATAGCATCCCTCCTTCCAATTAAGCTGTTACTATAGATTCAAGGGGGAAAAGTACTTGTTTTTCTTCTGGTAGGGAAAGGGCTTTACATTTTTTTGGTGGGGTGGTACTAGCTTTGTACAACTACCTTTTAAAGAAATCATTTGGCATTGTTTATATTTCTCTTGAAATCATTTCTAAGGTTGAAGAGGCACATTTGGATGCAAACATTTAAAAACGGACCCGCTGCCTGCAGTCATAACTCCACATTAGGACATATTTGAGTAAGCAACCACACGATGAGAGCAGGACTTTGTCATTTTTAAAATGTAGCTTATTTCTTCAGTCAAATTTGGTCCAAATGGATAAAGCAGTATGATCTTCTACGAAGAGAATTTTTGGTGTATCAGGCATACCTCAGCATGTTTCAAAATTATCAAAACTACTTTTCAGCTGGCTATGCCTGCCTCCCAAGTATTTCTAAGCTGTTGCTCAATCCACAAGATGGCATCATTCTCATTTTCAGGACAAGAAACCTGAGACTCATGGTAATAGTCTCAATTCTGACTGTGAAAAGAGTGAATGCTGTAATAACCATGTCACTCTGTCAGCGTGCAGAGATGTGAAAAGGCACCCCAAACACACAGAGCAGCAGGGAGCTGGCCTAATAGAAATGAACAGAAAAAGGAAAGAACTTTGATTCGCGGATTCTACGAAGGCAGGTTACAAACAGCAGCAAATCTCAGTCTCACTAAATAACATTCTAGGCCACTTGAAATATAAAAAGGTAATTAAAGGCTGTGCTTCAGAAAATACCTATGAAAATTCACAATTTTTAAAAAGCTACTGCAAGGTATTAACTAAATACAAATCCTGCAGAATACGGATAGGAGAAGAAAGCCTTACCAATATTACGAAAATACTTCTTCTGAAATGGTTTCCAGGACTGTGAACTAGGCAGATCCAAGCCTAACAAGCTCTGAAAATACTGTGAGCCGAGGAAATCGACTGATGTGAGTTAAATGTATTTACAAGTCCAAAGAGTGGGGCAGAAACATCCTAACAGTACCACAGATGTGCACTATACTCCTTGGATTATTGAAAGCCAAGCAGCTGTAGTATGTATATCTCACTGACTAGCAGAGGCTTGTCAAAGAATACTCATAGAAAAGCAGCTTTTGGAACTCATTATGACTTACAAGAATGTATGTTTTCCAAAAATTACTTCTGAAAGACTAAAGCTCTGTAGTTGATAAAACTATACAATGTCTTTATGTATTTTTATGGTGATAGAAATTGTAAAATCCTTTATACCATTAAATACGCATATGAAATTAACATCTTCCTGGTCTCAGGATAGCCATAAAGTTTACCATTTTTTTTGGTACAATCTGGCAATGCCAACAGTTACAGAAAATGTATCAACCAACCAACCATTGTTTCATTAGAAACTGCACCAAATCCAATGTCAAAAACATTACTTTATTTTTTCTAGGATGAAATGTCCTATTACGTACAAAAGAAGTGTTGTTTAGAATTTGCCACAATTTGTTAAAAACATAGCAATCTATTGCCTACAGATAGGAAAGTTCTTGCTGCAACAAGTTTTAAATGATTAAGCTCATATATAGTTTTATATATATGAATAAATAGTACAGAAATACTGTGACATGATGAGATGCAGAATAATTTTATAATTCATTAAAATGTAAAATTCTTGCATCGGCACAGTGCATACAATATGTAACATTGTTTTAAAAGGACAAAATAGCCTATATTTAGCTACTTCCATCTTAGTAGGTTAAGCAAAAACTTCGTTTTCATGTTGAGGAATTAGTCTCTTTAGTTCGTAAGCGTTAGGTTTAAGTGCCATCTTTATGTACAAAAAATGAGGGGGCTTCCTCAGATAAAATTAACCCAGAATAACCTGCACACCTGAGCCTGTAATAAGAAAGGATTGGGATCTGTAGCAACATCTTTCTTTTAAGAAACTAAGGTCTGGGAAAGGTTTTGCATAGCAGGGCGACATTAAACAGAAGGAAACTGTAAAAGAACAAATAATCAGATAAATTCCAGAACTTGGTAGGACAAAGCTAGTATGAATTAGTGCAAAATCTAGTAAAATTTTTGCAAAGCTGCGTCGTAATCGAACTATGGCAGATTTTATAGAAGCTATTATTACAATGCGGTAATACAATGTGTAAGAACACTGAAAGAAAAAACATGCAAAATATACTTTCCTCCGTTATTTCCACTTTCTTTCTACTTGTTTAAACTACTTTTCCTTATATGGACGAAACAAACAAACCCAACCAACAAACAAAAAAATACAAAGAGGATGAGGTCATCCAAAAAATGCCCTTCATAAAATAACAGTTGTCTGTAACTGGTGATTTGCCTGGTCACGTACGTGTAGGTACGGGTGAGGGCAATGTGTGTTTTGTCACCTTATCTTTTTCCTTAGTACGATCAATTGATGCAACAGGATTAGCACCCCTGAAGACTTTTCTCTGATGTGATGACAGTGAATGATGGGAATGACTGGGAATTATAAAACTGAGGGCCACCCGGAGAAACCCAGGTACCCTTAGATTCCTCTGAGCCCTGCAGCTCCCCCTCCCCAGAAAAGCTAACAGATAATCATCAGCGCACATTCAAAGACACCTCCATCTGTGGGAGAAAAAATTATCTCCATTTATTTTGTTTCATATACATCCATAGTTGAATTTTAATACAAAAAGGAAAAATTAGAATCTGACAAATGTTTACAAACAAGATACCTTCAAATAGATTTTACTCATTTTAGCCTGGT
>CAUYQV010153851.1:0-21219 GCA_963574575.1 Galagoides demidoff
CCCAGCTACTTGGGAGGCGGAGGCAGGAGACTCGCTTGAGCCCAGGAGTTGGAGGTTGCTATGAGCTGTGATGCCATGGCACTCTACCCAGGGGGATAGCTTGAGGCTCCGTCTCAAAAAAAAAAAAAAAAAAGAAATAGAAAGTGTGGGCCAGAACATAGGTAAAGAATCTGCTGACTTTGCAATTTAGAAAGGAGGGGAGACACAGCAGTGTTTCCTACATCATGTCACCCACCATGGCCTTGGTTATCTGTCTCTGCTGATGGATTTCGTGATCATACCTGCCATGAGAGGTATGGCAGCTGAGACATAGAAACTGCACATGCAGGCCAGATGTAAGAGTGTGATACTCTTGTCCTCCTGAAGACGTGTGTGTGCTCCACCAAAGGTTTAGGTAGTTTGGTCGCCATAGGTCACCTTTGTATTAATAGCATTCTTTAGAAGATCCCTGGGATTACTGCCCTAACAGGCTATATAGATCCTATCTTGGCTCTGGACCTGTTGTTGAGCTTGGTCTTTTCCTTTCCTCTTCTAGATGTTTTCTGTTTGTACACTTAGGATTGAGATTTGGCTATTGATGAGATACCATGGCCAATGAATAAACTAAGCATTGAAGCTGGACAGTGCTTTCTGGCATCCACAAGTCATGACTAGGGAGGCTTGGGCCGCACACTAGAAACTGACCCAACCCGAAGAATGGGACTTGGCATTGCACTTTCTGAGCAAAAAGGTTGAACGGTTCTCCACGTCAGTGTAAGGGTTAATTAAGGATGGAGAATGATACGATCCTTGGTGCTCAGGGTCTTGCCTAACCTGAGGCTTTGAGAAAACTCCGTGGAGTAAACTGGAGAAAAAGGTCCATTGGGTCAGGGCTGGAGGATTTCCTTGGAGAAGCATGGCAATTCAGAGTCTTTTTCATGTTCAAAGCCAGGAATGACTTTCCTCTTTCAAAGTAAAACTAAAAGCAGTTTGCATTTTTTCCTGAAATACTCTTTAAGTAAATGATGAGATGAAACCAGATCAGAATTCAGATTCTAGGCTCGGCGCCTATGGCTCAAGTGGCTAAGGCGCCAGCCACATATACCTAAGGTGGAGGGTTTGAATCCAGCCCAGGCCCGCCAAACAACAATGATGGCTGCAACCAAAAAAATAGCCAGGCACTATAGCAGGTGCTATAGTCCCAGCTACTTGGGAGGCAGAGGCAGGAAACTCGCTTGAGCCCAGGAATTGCAGGTTACTGTGAGCTGTGATGCCATGACACTCTACCCAGAGGGATAGCTTGAGGCTCTGTCTCAAAAAAAAAAAAAAAAAGAATTCAGATTCTAACCTCAGATAACTACTTAGATTTCCTAAGGTAGGAAAGGTAGGTTACTACATTAGTAACAAACATTTAGGGTACTAATAACAGCCACACCTGCTCTTCAGTGTCTCTGAATAACCACATACAATTTAGGTCCAGACCAAGTTATATAGCAGATGTTAGCTATGCAAGAACTAGGGACAAGCCGTTAGGTGAGGGGACCAGCAGGAGCAAAGACTCCAGTGAGAGGGAGGGTCTGACATGTTTGTAGGCACATGGCAGATAGGGGCAGGAAGCCCAAAATCTAAGCTGAGTTCTAGACCCACATAGGAATGGGTGGGTTGAAGGTATATTTTGAAGGTAGAACTGAAAGGACACTGGGGGCACAGAGGAAGGAATAATTGGGGTTCTGGGGCTTGGGCAGCTAGAGGGTGGTTGTGTCCTTCAGTGACAGGGAACACTGCAGAACAGCTGTGTGAAAGGCCAGGGGGCCAGTATTTGTGTTTCAGACATTTGTCTGTGATACCTTGTAGATATCTAAGTGGAAATGTTGAATAGCCAGTGGGCTAGACAAACCTGCCACGTAGTGGAGAGGAGCCTCTGCATGGGGTACACAGGCTTAGGAGGAGTGGACTGCATTCTGTGGTGACCAGGAGAAGGGAGTAGCTGGTTCTTCTGGGGAGGGGTGTCAGAGGAACACACAAAATAGGCTCAAGGACTTTCCTATTGGACCTTGAAGCCTGCGTTGGAGCTGAGGCAGAAGAGGAAGGAGAGGCCGTCCAGAAGGGAAGATGACATGGTGTGGGGAAGGTAGCCCAAGTTCTGTGGTACCCACAGTGGCCTCCAGGGTGGTGAGGAGACTGGAAGCTTTGGAGTCAGTGTAGGAAGGGAACATCCCTGTTGTGAAGAATGTGGACTTCATCCTATAAGCAGCAGGAAGTCTGTCCAGGGGCATAAATTGGAGAGTGATGTATCTAGCTTAGTTTTTCAGAAAAATTACTGTGGCAGCAATCTGAATAAAGTGCTAAAGTGGGAAGAGATTGGAGGCAAGGCCACCTATAGGAAGTTGACAGTAATGATCCTGGCAAGAGACATTAGGACCTGCACAGGCCTCCCCTCACGTGAAAACAGTGTCCTCACTGTGGTACTTAGGCTGCATCATAGACCTGCCTTGCTTGCCTCTCCTGGGACTCTGGCAGCTTAGAGAAAGGTGGATGTGAAGGCCACAGCCTGGCCCTGTGGATCCAGGCTGTCCTACCAAGGGCAGTTCTAAAGACATTCTCATTCCCATGAGACCAGTTAAAAATGCCAGCACTCACAGATCTGCTAGCTTGTTCTCTCACTTGTGTTCTTTCCTTTTATTGCCCCCTGCAAGAGCACATAACTCCAACAGATTCCATGACAGGGATATTCTCTCGCTTGATTTCAGTGGTTTTATTTTGTAGTCTGTCGCCACAGTGCCTGAGGCCTTATCAAATAATTGTGTGTCTGGTAACTGCTTATGCTCCCATAAGGCAAGGCAAGGAGGCCTCTCCAGGGGTTCTCTGGTCAGCTCTCTTGTCACTGAGAGGCTTTGCCCAGGTTCCCCTGGGCTCACTAGCAGCCTCCTTATACTTCATCTGTCTCCACAAGCATCAGTGGGCTATCAGTGCATTCTCACCACTACATACCTCCTTTCCATATAGCTCCTTGTGAGGTTCACCAGGCAGTTGTTTCCCTCTGCACCATCCCAGGACTAAAGGATTTAGCTCTGTTAGCCACAGAGCAGGGCCTTGCTAGAGCTATGCCACCATAGGTGCACATTCCACCACTTGTCAGCTGTGTGGACCTCCTTTTCCCACACCACGGTTCCTCACTGTAACAGTACAGAGGTTACTTGCCCCTCCTGATGAGTTTATTAGAAAGATTAAATGACCTGATAAGATGTTTAGTCCATAAGCACTCACTAAGTGATAGCTGATGTTATTCATCCCACTATATTTAATCTTCTGGCTTTTAAATTTTACATCTTTAATCATTAAAATAGTCTATAAGCGTGGTTCCTTGTTGATCTGCTGTTCCCAGTCCTTGTGGGGTCCAGGCTGTCAGAGGCACCTGATAAACCAGCCCCATCCCCCACTTCCTCTCCAGGAGCTTGGCCTACAGACCTGGTTTCAGTCCTGTCTTCCTTGCTCAGTGCTCTCTTATGTCTCTCCTTTTCCATTTGCCTCTTAAATTACCAAATCCAGCCTTCACTGTCTTCCTTGCTGGGCTGGTGTCCAGAAATATACTCTGTCACTTTCTTTGTGAAGAGCAGCCTCTCTAGCTCATCTCCCTACTGTGGAGCCCACAGGGCAAGGTTTCCTGGAACAACATTTGGAGGGCAAGAGACCTAGGAGGTATAGTCGTGACCATACAGCAGTTGTCATTTGCTAGCCACTAGTGTATGCCAGCCTCTCCAGAAGCACACCTTTTGTAAATAAGGAAACTGAATAGGTGGGGTCATTTCTCTAAGGTCACCACTCAGTAAGTGGCCCTGGTGGACCTATGCAGACTCTCCTGTGGCAATACCAAGTGATATGAATCTCTCCAAGTCTTTTTTTTTTCTCTTCTGTGCTTGGGGAGCTGGTGATGTAGTTCTATCCATGAAGATTGCTAGTTCCCTTCCTGGGGTCTGCCACAGGTCTTGATGGTCTGCAGGTCCTATTTATGAAGGGTGGATAAAGTGTTTACAAGGCAAGAGCTCAGATAACATAAAGCTGTCTTGGGTACTTCTGTGCATTTGACTGTTTCAAATGAATTAAAAACCTGTAGATGGCAATAAAATGGGAAAATTTCTCAAGATGGCTTTTTTGTCTGATGAGGAGCTAACAGTTGCAGTAAGCAGTCAGCAGAGGGCCCCAGAGCCTCACAAGTAAATCTAGATTTCGCCCATGCCTGAGCATTTGCAAATCTCTGTAGCTAGCAAACCTTTGGCTCCATAGAGAGTGTCAGGCAATCCAGAGTGGTGGGAATACTGGGGGAAGGAGGTTCAGCACCAACAAGATGGAGATAAGTGGATGGGGGAAGGTAGAACTACCAAAAACAGTTGCAAAATTTGGTCATCTGATAATGCTCCAGATGAACATGTAGACGTGTGAGAGTGGAGCTGGTATCAGTATGTAAACAAAGAACCAGGGAAAGAATAAGAAGCTACTTCTAGTATCCTCCTCACCCTGGTGTTTACTGGATTCCAGTTCAGTTACTCTGATGGCCTCACATACAGCCCTTCCCCTGGGCAGACTCTGCTTCCTGGGATTTCCTGAGCTCTACTCTCAGTACTCCATAGTAAGTAAGGAATGAACTCAGGCCAGGACTGGAAGCTGGTGCATCTGACTGGCTCTTAGCCTGCTCTGCTTGCAACTGGGGGAGCAGATTCCAGACCCATGCTTAGTGATGTCTTTCTAGCCTGAGAATGCTAACATACGTATAAAGGACACACAGGTGATAAAGCAGAAGATACTTAAAACAGTACCTTTATAAGTGCTTGCTATTATTATAATCTACCCAAAGCTATACGTGGCCTTTAAATCATGGCCTGAATCTTATATTCCATTCCAATTTTTTCTTTTTTTTTTTTCTTTTTTTTTTTTTTTTGTAGTTTTTGGCTGGGGCTGGGCTTGAACCTGCCACCTCTGGCATATGGGGCTGGCGCCCTACTCCTTTGAGCCATGGGCACTGCCCCCATTCCCATTTTTTCTGTATTTCCTTTTTTTTTTTCCTTTATAGAGGAAAGCCTGGGAAAATGACCAGAAAGCCAACCGAATATGATTTTATGATTAGCAGGCCTGTCCCACAATGGGGGGGACAATGAGACTTACTTCACACCCATCTTTAGTGAACATATGGGCATTGCCCAAACTGAAGCAAGACCACAAGTAGAGGCTCGTTGGCTGATTTCACAGAAGTGTGTACTGCGCACTTTTAAAGTCATGCATTTGTTCTGAAATGAGCATCTTGGCAGTTTAGAAATAATGCCAGTAGAAAATAAGATGATTTCTGCTTTCCACCCCATGTAAGCCATAAGTCAGAGTGCTCTTAAAACATTAGTGGAGTGTCTATGCTCTGTAGCAGTATTTTACATACCTTAGGACTCTAGGTAGACTTCTTAAGATGGTCATTTCATATGGTTGGTTTGGTTTGATTTTTAAAGAACAATAACCCCCAGGCTTGGCACCTATAGCCCCATAGTTAGGGCACTGGCCACATATACCAAGGCTGGTGGGTTTGAATCCAGCCTAGGCCAGCTAAAACAACTATGACAATTAGGCATTGTGGCAGGTGCCTATAGAACCAGCTACTTGGGAGCTGAGACAAGACAATCACTTAAGCCCAAGAGTTTGAGGTTGCTGTGAGCTGTGACGCCATGGCACTGTACCGAGGGTGACATAGTGAGATACTGTTCCAAAAACAAAGAAAAGGGCAGCACCTGTGACTCAGTGGATAGGGCGCCGGCCCCATATACCGAGGGTGGCAGGTTCAAACCCCACCCCAGCCAAACTGCAACAAAAAATAGCTGGTCATTGTGGCTGGCACCTGTAGTCCCAGCTACTCAGGAGGCTGAAGCAAGACAATTGCCTAAGCCCGGGGGTTGGAGGTTTCTGTGAGCTGTGTGACACCACGGCACTCTACTGAGGGTGATAAAATAAGACTCTGTCTACACAAAAAGAACAATAACCCCTACCCATTGGAAATAATAAGCCTTTGATGAGCTCATATCCGGTGTTTACTGATTGCATTTTAGAGGGCCCCAGCTGGGCTCATACCTGGTCATAGACCCAGGGTCAGCCTTGAATAGTAGTATATAAGACAATGATTAGAGGGGAAATGCTTGTAACCTGAGGCAGTGGCTTTTCTCTGTCATGGCTCAGACTGTACTCCAGTCACACTCCCAGTTGTTAGGCCTGAAATGCCATTGTTCATAAGAATGGGGACTTAGCTGGCACCAACTTTTATGACAGCAGCTGCTTTTTCCAAGTGTATCCCCTCTTGTGCCCTCTCTGGTGTTCAGTTGTCATTTGGTGCCAAGAGCCTCGTGGGAGGCTGTGGAGAAGCAGAAGCCACTGGCTCTTCCAGGAGGTAGGACTTGTCTTGGTTCTAGGGAATTGTACTTAAATTTTTGCAAAAAAGTTGCTGTCAGCACTTTTTTGTGTTAGAAGTTTTGTGTTTAAAGCTGGGGAGAAAAGAATTTCTTTGGAATGGAAAGAACTGAGTAAGAGATAGCACTATGAACATCATGATTCCTCTGCCCCTCCAGAGCCTCAGATTCTTGTCTGTGCCAGAACCTAGAGTCAATCTGTGCTGCAAGAGTTTAAGGATAGAACAAGCTGGCTGTTACAGCGTCAGGCACCATAATTAGGATATATCAGACAAACAATAAATGGTACCTTCCACTACTACTTTCCATGTCATTGTTTTAAAATAAAAAATTAACCTTTTAGATAGTGGAAGCTCTGCTGCAGGTACAGTTGAGGCTGCTTTTTTCTCGCAATTTTGGCAATACTAAAGAGTCCCCTGTTTGTGCACATACAAATGAGTGGGCATCACCTCCTATTTGGTCAGTTTACCCAAGAATGCCTTTGCCCAGCCTACTTCTCTTATAGGCTGTGATGACATGGGGTTTTCTTCCTCTGAATTTAACCAGCTGGAGAAATTTCTTCCGTAACCTCATTCTAGACCATGGCCTTGGCCTCAGCCTCCTGCACTTAGTCCCCTACTCTCCTCTCCTCTCTCCAGACTGCCACAGCCCTGCCATGCCTTCACATCACTGGATTAGAGCCTACAGTGGCTTTTAGAGCCCTAGGCTTTGGTCACTCTTACTAGTCTAGCCTCTTCCTCCTGATTTTTTCACAAATAGGCCAGGATAGTCCCCCACCTGTGTACATGTGTTCCCACAGGTAGTGTCTGTCACCCATCTTCCCATATTCTCTCCATCTCTTGTCTTATCCTGCTATCTCCACAGAGCTACCTCCAGCCTACACAGGTACAGTTGAGCCTGTCTCTGAACAGTAGGTGCACTGGCAGGTCCACACTAATTACTGTCGCAGGCAAGGCAGTAGACAGGCATGTAGGCAAAGGCCATGGTTTACACTCTGGGGCTTCCTAGAAGAAGCTCATTAACACTGTGCTATTAACCCTACTGTCCCTGCTCTGGGTAGTACTATTGCACAAATGCAATACTGCCAACAGGTGGGGCACTGGGTGCTATGGAGGATATATTAGTCTCAGGGGGTCCAGATAGAATGGTGGGGATGTCCATACCATGCCTGTGCATCTCCATCCCACTTTGGGTGGAAAGACAGACAGACACTGCCTCAAGAGTCTTTTTAATACACAACACACCTGTAAATTACAATTCCTGAAGCACCAGCCCTGGAAGTCTCAGTCCTTTTGTACATTTCTGACTCAAGGGATTCCCCATGGTCAAGCGATAGAACCCAAACACCTCTGACCAATGGGGCCCTTTAGCAGTGTCCTAGGAGCATGGCCCAAAGAGCCTTGGCTTCTGGCCTCCCACATCCCTACAGCATTCCACTGCAAATCGAAAGTGCTCCCTCACATTCATCCTCCACCCTGCACTGCTCACCTGTGTGACCACAACAGCTTCCTAACTGGACTTCTCTATTCCTGCCCGTGCTATATACTGGCACTTTGATCTATTTCAGAACCTCCAGCAGCTCACCATTGCGCTCGGGGCACTCTGTAGGATGCTTTATACATCTGGCTCCTCCTCTGCTGCATCATTCTTGTCCCCTCAGCTTGTTCCAGCCACACATGACCTGCACTTTTGCACTAGCCAGGCTTTCTCACTTCTCTATACCCTACTTATTATCTCCTCACCCTCCCTTGGATGACTTTCCTCACACTTCGAGACAGACCCTGTCCTGTGTGCAGCCTGCCTTGAGCACTGGGGGACCCAACTTCTTCCTTGTCTTCCCCACTGTGCTGGATAGTCTCTGAGCAGATGTCCTGTAGGATCCATCTGTTACTTGCCTGCCCGGGACTGGGGCACACACAATTGTTCAAATGAATAAGTACACTTGTCATGAGGAGTAGACAACTTTTGCTCCCTGAGGAAGTCTGGTTTATGAGAAGGCAGCCCTTTTATGAAAGCCTTTTCTAAGCAACAGTAGCCAAGAGATCTTGTACTTAACCTTTCTGGAAGGGTCTAAGGGGAGCAAGACAGAGACAGGGGAGCATTCTCTTAATGGCAAAGAAACTCTCTGTAGGATAGTGGAGAGTGAGGATGACAGGGAACTGGTGGCAGGGTGGCAGCTCTCTGGGTGGATGTGCAGACACTCCTCTACTTAGAGCTCAGATACTGATTGCCTTTTTTTTTTTTTTTTTTTAGACAGAGTCTCACTTGGTCACCCTCAATAAAGTGCCATGTCAGTTTAGCTCACAGCAACCTTGGGTTGAAGCGATCCTCTTACCTCAGCTTCCCAAGTACCTGGGATTACAGGTGCCCGCCACAACATGCCTAGCTATTTTTTTTTTTAATTTTCCCTTATCAACGTTCAGTCATTACCAAGTAGCCCAGCTATTTTTTACAGATGGGGTCTCACTCTTGCTCAGGCTAGTCTTGAACTGTGAACTCAGGCAGTCCACCTGCCTCAGCCTCCCAAGTGCTGGGCTTCTAGGCGTGAGCCACTGTGCCTGGCTCTGATTGCCTTCTTGGTTGCCTATTCCTGGACCTGCTCTGTATAAGTGCAGACCCAGAAGTTGCAAACTGGTCACCCTAATATATACTCACAGCTCATAGCCAGGTGTGTTTCATCCTGACCAACATCATAAACAACTTTTTAGTTATTTACCTATACAGACCATCAGATCTGATAAAAAGTTTCTAATTTCTGGCATCTCAAATCAAAAGCTCTGGCAAACTAAATCCCATTTCTGCCTGACACCTATTGATCACTATACTGTGCTGTTAATATTTCCTCCTTACCTGCCTCCTGTATGGGCATTTTGGGTTTACAGCTCTTGATCTGGCCTAGAGTGCCCAAAGACATACATGCAGATTATTTGAGGACTGCTTTGCTGATCTGTGGTACCAGATATCACAAAAAGTATGTATGGACCTCTTTTTTTGCTAATCAGCTTTTGTTATGGTTTGTGTATTTAATGTGTGATCCAAGACAACTCTTCTTCATCCAGTGTGTTGCAAAAAAGAAAAAAGGTTGGATACCACTAATTCTAGACTATCATTTTATTTCCATCTCCTAACATGGTGTCTGGCTTACTTGGTAAACACTTGTTAAAATGGATTTAATTTGGCTCAGCACCTGTGGCTCAAGTGGCTAAGGCGCCAGCCACATACACCTGAGCTGGCGGGTTCAAATCCAGCCCAGGCCCACCAAACAACGATGGCTGCAACCGAAAAATAGCCAGGTGTTGTGGCGGACGCCTATAGTCCCAGACGCCTCCAGGCCACTTGGGAGGCAAAGGCAGAAGACTCGCTTGAGCCCAGGAGTTGGAGGTTGCTGTGAGCTGTGATGCCATGGCACTCTACCCAGAGTGACAGCTTGAGGCTCTGTCTCAAAAAAAAAAAAAAATAGATTTAATTTGCCGGGCGCAGTGGCTCACACCTGTGATGCTACCACTCTTGGAGGCTGAGATGGGTGAATTGCTTGAGCTTAGGAGTTCAAGACCAGCCTGAGCAAGAGAGTGACCTTGTCTCCAGAAATATCCGGGCATAGTGATGGGCGTCTGTAGTCCCAGCTACTTGGGGGGCTGAGGCAAGAGGATCACTCAAGCCCAGGAATTTGAGGTTTCTGTGAGTGAGCTGTGATGCCCTGATACTCTCCGGAGGGCAACATAGTGAGACTCTGTCTCAAAAAATAGGAACAAAAATGAAAATAAAATAGATTGAATCAGCCATACCCAAGTATTATACTATTTACTGTTGGATATGAGCAGGAAAATATGTGTAGGTAAACAGTAACTTTATTCAATGTGTGTTTTGTCAACTTTGGAAACCTCTCTTTATTTCCAGATTGAGAGTCTAGCTTCTGTTGAAATTTGCCAGTAAACTATATGTTCATGCTCCAAGCACTACATCATGTATGTAGTTTTATCTTAAAGGCTGGTTGCTTTGCTCCTTATTAAATTTAACAAACATAACTTCTCCAAATTGGTATTTTTATAGAGTGGGATCATTTGTTGTAAACATTAGTAAAGACCAAAGTAAGTGATACAACTACAAGATTGTCATTGCCCCCAAATAAGCATGTATTTAGGGGCAGCTTCTTCCAGGAAGCCATGTGCCCCTCTGGATAGAAAATAAACCAGTGACACTCTTGGTCTTCTGTTCTCAGTCTTTAAAGCCTATTTTCCATCTGTCCCCCAGAAACATGACTTAATGTCTTTAGCTTGTATGATGATGATTGGAGGGTGTCATGTGTGGGAAGGGGTCAGGACTCCCCTAGATCCACCACCATCTATCTACTGCTTGATTATCAGTGCAGGACACTGTGTTAGTTAGCTCATGCTGCCATAGCAAGATACCACAACCTAGAGGGCTCAAAAAACTGGGTTCCCTGTTCTCACAGCTATGGAAGGTGGAAGTCTAAGTTCAAGTTGTCAGTGGAGTGTCTCATTAGCTTGCAGATGGCTGTGTTCTTGCTGTGTCCTCACATGGTCTTTTCTCTGTGTGCACCCTAGTAATTCTCTCTGTGTTCAGATTTCCTCCTCTTTCTTATAAGGACATGTGATTGTATTAGGGTCCACCCTGCTTGCCTCATTTTAAGTGAATCACTTCTAGAAGCTCTTATCTCCAAATCAGTCACTTTCTGAGGTGCTAGAGTTAGAAACAGTTAAAATTCGGCTTACAGTTGAGCCAAAGACAAATCTGTCAGAGCCTTGGATGTGTCCCCTATGGTTTCTCCGGTTATCCAGCCATCATGCATCACATAGAAGTACCTGGGACTACAGGCACCTGCCACAATGCCTGGCTGTTTTTTTATTGCAGTTGTCATTGTTGTTTAGCTGGCCCGGGCCAGGTTCGAACCCACTAGCCTTGGTATATGTGGCTGTTGCTGTAACTACTGTGCTATGGGCGCCAAGCCGACTTGACCTTTTCTGAGTAGAGGAATCAGAGAATCAGCAAAATTAAGACCTATATAAAAAGAGGTTGGGGCTTCTCAAACTTTACTGTGTATCAGAATCACTTAGGAATCTCATTGAAATGCAATTCCGATTAGTAGGTCTAAAATGCAGCTGTGTAGTCTACATTCCTCACCACGCTGGTACAGACAATACTGCTTATCCTGAGGGCAGTAAGGGGCTAGGTCACCACTGCTTTCCCCTGAGGGAACTGACTATAGCCAACTGCCTGTGTTGAAATATCCTTTGCTGTTTTGAATAGTCTTTTGTTCCACAGAAGTAAAAATCACTAATTCGATGGCTCATGTTCCTGAGAGAGAAGGATAAATTTCAACTGGCTAAAGAGCCATGCAGCAGTATGAGTAGGAGTTTGAGAGTGATGGTGTCTGGGGCATCAGATAGGCAGTGTGCTAGCCAAGGAGGATTTGTTTGTTTGTTTGTTTTTTACTATTCCCATAACAAAAATATGAAAAGGCACTTAAACAATAATTGAGATCACAAGAGAGCACTTATAAGCTGCGTGAACGAGGGATGCAGATTGAAGGATAGTAGCATGCCCTGGCTGTTTGAAACAATGTTCTGAGTAGTGTCCCTGTCCCTGTTTCTATACCTTCCAAGGTGGGAACCTCCACCTGTATTTCTGATTATTCCCTTTCATCAGGTTGACAAAAGGGAATAATCAGACTCCCTTCTCTGACTCTCATCATCAGTTCCATATCTCCTCTTCCCAACAGCAGTTTCCTTTTTTTGTCACATTTCACTAGCAAGAAAGGAGAAGATTGAAAACCCACCTTTGCTATTTACTCTGAGGAAGGTTTTTTTTTTTTTTTTTTAATGAAAATGTGCAAAATGATGGGGAAGGGAGGCAGCCACTTTCTCTCTGCAGGCCTGCTGTGTAGATGGCACTTTGTGAGTTGGTCTAACCAACCCACCATCAAGTGTTATCAACCCTGTGTTCAGACAGCTTTATATCCTTCTGTTCCTGGGTATATGAATTACCATGCCAGGTTTACGGAACGTGCTAAAATGTTGAAGGGAAATTACCTGCTAAACGTGAAACTGCACTCGCACTCACTTATGCCCTAGAACTGACACTTCAGTTAAACCACCTGTGAATCCTCCTACCTTGTGATGAGACCTGAGCAGCTCCTTCCCCACGCCTGGTCCAATCTGCTTTACACCCTGCTATTGTCATCTTGTGCATGGGGAGGAATGCTGAGGTGGCATTCATCCCTACAGCTTCCTGAAATCCACAGCCTCTCTTTTAGGGCTTGGAGTTTGAGCGAGGAAGAGCTGATTTTTCTGGCTGTTTCTGCCCAGCCAAGAGTCCCAGAGAACCTCCAGTAAACACACGGATAACCTGTGTAGTGAGCAAAGACAAGGTCTCCCTGATTTGTTTGTGCCCCAAGTGTTCAACTAGAGCAGTGTTCATTTCTGGCAGTTTGAGGTGGTCTGTTGTTGGACCTACTGCTTGCTGTTGACCTGCTGAGCAGGAATGGAGGCTGCCATTCCTATTGCTGAGACTTCTACTCTGTTCTCACTAGCAGCAGGAGGGCTTCGGGGTGGGGTTCTCACTCTTGTGAGAAAGAGCATCCTGATAACTTTTTAAAGGAACTTTGATTTTGACTGGATGAGTGAATCTTAAATTAATTGCTTTTGAACTTTTTTCCTGTGACCTGTAGTAAGAAATATAAATTACCATTAAGCCAACCAAAACATAAATGTGTATATGGAAATACACATTTCCTCCTCACCTTTCTTACCTTTTCACTCACATCCACCTTCTCAGAAGGGCTTCCCTGTCCCCCTGCTTTATAGTTGTGTGCTATTTCCCCTATCCACCACAGCACAAACACTCTTCCTGCCTGTGTTTTCTCCTTAGTACTTACAATCATGTCTTACTATGTATTTTACTTAAGTAATACTCCATGCTTCCCATCCCAGGGTAGCTTTCTAGAAAGAAGGTGTTTGGTTTTGTTCACTTTATTCCCCAGCGCCCAGAGAAGAACTCAAAGAATCATTAGTACATAAGTGTCCACATGCTGGCATTGTCCTAGGTGTTGCTAATACAGTTCCAATGATTCTGTCCCACAGGCATTCCAGAGAAATAGTTGTCAATATATAAATAACTACTATAAGGGAATTAGTATTTTTGTTTGTAGTTATGCTAATAAAGGTAAAATTGAACTTTGATTTGTTCCAGAAAGCCTTTACTTCTCACTTTATCCTAGAAGTCCTAGTCCCCATAGTATAGTAAAAAGCAGTTCATTATGTAGCTAACTTTTCCAGCCAGTGTTTCTCAGCATCACCTTCTCCCAGAGCAGTTAAGCTGATGTTGTGGTACCTTTATAACTTTCCATCCCTAGGGGGCAGCATTAGCACAGAAACCAAATTTGAAGCCCCACCTTTTCCAATTTGTCACCTAATCTTGGTTGCTCTGTGGGAAAGAAGCACTTGGCTTCTTTCTAATCTGCAGGATAAGACTTAGAGTTTTATTTTGTTTTTTTTTCCCTTGTCTCAGAGTCTCACAGTCACTCTCAGTAGAGTGCTGTAGTGTCACAGCTCACAGCAACCACCTGCTCTTGGGCTTTTTAAGCAATTCTTTTGCCTCAGCCTCCCAAGTAGCTGGGACTACAGGCTCCCGCCACAATGCCTGACTATTATTTTTTATTTTTTGGTTGTAGTTGTTGTTTGGCAGGCCCAGGCTGGATTCAAACATGCTAGCTCCCATGTATGTGGCTGGCGCCCTAACTGCTGAGTTACAGGTGCAGAGCCTCAAAGATTTCTTTTTTTCAAAGCCTGCTTCTGTACACAGAAATGATAGGTAAGATAAGATAAGGTATGTGCACACATTTTTTAAATGTATTTAGTGTATGTGTGTATGAAATTTTTAAAATATTTAAGAACAGCTCATACCTGTAATCTTAGCACTTGGGAGGCTGAGGCAGGTGAATTGCCTGAGCTCACAGGTTCAAGACCAGCCTGAGCAAGAGCAAAACCTTGCCTCTAAAAATAGCTGGGGGTTGTGGTGGCACCTGTAGTTCCAGCTACTCAGGAAGCTGAGGCAAGAGAATGCTTAAGCCCAAGAGTTTGAGGTTGCTGTGAGCTATGATGCCAGGGCTCTCTACCAAGGGTGACAAAGTGAGACTCTGTCTCCAAAAACAGAATAGAATAGAACAGAACAGAACAGAATAACAAAAAATTAAAAATGGTTAAGAACAGTATGTAATATAGCCCAAAGAAGCCCCCTTCCTCAGGACTGGGGGATGTAGGTTATCTTTATAATGTTTCCCAGAGCTTTTACCTGGCCATTCACAGATTTGAATTTCTGTGTTTAAAAATTTAAAAGTTCTACTTCCTTCTCTAAGAGATGATTAACTATATACTTTGAAGGAAAGCCAATCTCTCCCTGCATGGAGAGATTGGCTTCTTGGAGAGATGTGACATAATCAGATGATTACATGATGCCATTGAAAGAACTTACGTTAGAATTCTGCTTGTCCTTTAAGAACTGGACCCAGGCAAGCTGGACTGTCTTGTTCCTGGGCATGCAAAGATTGGGGCCTGGTGGGAGAATCTGCAGCCTATCCTCAGCAGTAACTGGCCTTCCATACCTCCTAGGAAGGGCTGGAAAGAAACAGGCTGGAGCCCAGCCAGACAGGGTTGCATGCATTTTCAATCTCAGCCCCCTGCTATATTAGTTCTCTTAGGCACACATTTGTAGGGGCTACCATTTGTGAAGCTCCTTTCATCATGAATGAAGAGATCCGTTTACATGTTTTGAAACCATAGGAGAAAATCAACAAAGAACTTTTTTATTTTTGGAGACAGAGTCTCATTTTATCTCCCTCAGTAGAGTGCTGTGGCGTCACAGCTCATAGCAACCTTCAACTCCTGGGCTCAAGCGATTCTCTTGCCTCAACCTCCCAAGTAGCTGGGACTACAGGTACCCACCAGAATGCCCCACTATTTTTTTGTTGCAGTTTGGCCTGGCCAGGTTAGAACCCGCTACCCTCAGTATATGGGACCAGCACCCTACTCACAGAGCCATAGGCACCACCCAACAAAGAACATCTTAACTGAAATGTATGTAGTACTTTTTTATACCATCTACAAATATTTGGTCATTGGCCACTTGATAATCATTGCCTTTTGCAATTAAACTCATCAGTATAGGAAAAGGACTTGGGAGTAGAGAAGGAACCAGTGATACATAATCCACATTCTCAAGGCCAACAGAAAGGAAAGAATGTTCTTTGGGGGGGGGAGGGAAGTAGGTGTACTAAAAGATTCATATACTTTTTTTCTCCCATGTAAAATGCAAAAGTTCCAGGAGCAAGGTAGGGTTATATTTATAATACTCTTTGTATAGGAAGGACGTTCTTTTGTCCCGACAGCCTTAATCTCTATGATAGTTCAGACATTCAGCACCTTATGTGGGTCAAACTTAATATGAGGCACTAGAATCCAGAGATAATTGAGACATATTATGGTGATTATAAGCTTCTCGAGGCCAGGAATGCTGTTGGCTTATTTACTAGTTCATCCCTACATGGCACAAAATAGTCACTTAAGTATACATTTTTTTGAATTGATAAAGTGAACTCCCCATGCAACAGCTGTCTGTAGTGATGAGCAGGACATATTCTTTACAAGAGAACTTGGCTTCTGGGAGAGATGTGATGCAATCAGATAATTACAAGTAACCGTTGAAAGTGCAGCAAGGGGGGAGGTAAGCCAGATGCTATAGGAGTCCAGGGAAAGAGTGCCAACTTTGGCCCGAATCTTTGGGTATCCCAGAGCCCCTGGTGTTGGAAAGGAGAGTAATGAGTAGGTATTACCAGGAGAGAAAGGACAGTCTAGGCAGTGTTGCATGGTTGAGGGTGCTGGGGTGTGGGTACTAACAAGAAGTTGCCATGCTGGCCCTGGGTGCTGGCTCAGGCCAATCTGCAAGGTCCATGGTAAACAGATTTCTCTGAGCTCTCTTTTTCCTCTTGTGGCTCACTCCACTTACAGTCCCCCTACCTGGAATGCTCCTCTACCAGATATCCTTCAGATTCAAATTGAAATGCCACCTCTGCTCAAAACCTTCCTTGGCAAACCTGTGTCAACTGGCACACATCCCCACCCCTTAACTGGTTTTATTCCCACTAGAGTACTCATTACCTCCTTTAGAGCATGCAGATATCTGTGGGTGGGCTCTAAGAGGGCAGGGACTTCATTTTATGCTCTCATCTCTCCACTGTGCGCAGAGCTTGGTGAGCCACTGAAGACTTACCACACCATTGGCAGGACTGGAAGGGGGCAGGAAAGAGAATGTTTTTATCCCTTTTAATGCAGAAATTGTCTCCGTTACCTGAATCACTCACAACAAAACTGACCCAGCATAGTTTTGTTAATGGTGATAATCTCAAGGAGTGTCAATAGCAAGTAGTAGTACAGTAATAACTTCTCATCCTAAGTATGAGTTGTACATAAGTCAGATGTTTATAATTTGGGGACTGCCATTATGTTGTAGTCTTGACCACCTTTGAGGAGGTACTTGAGTGGCAAATATTTACAAGTTAGGGTCCAGGGGCTGGTTAAGTGACAAAATAAATATTTAGTTCTGTATGGGGTACTTAAATTGTTTCTGTTTATACATGTAATAGATATCTAAAAATAGGTTTCCTTCTGCTATTGCTGCCAGACATACAACTGGCTGAAGTGGCAGGAACAGCTACTTCCTCACATGTGTTCAGTCTTATATCACTCTGTGATTAGCAGTTCCTGTCATGGTCAGTAAAAACCGGTGTCCTTGGGTCTAATCCCATTCCATGTCATTCCCAGCTCTCTAGGAAGCACAGGAAAACGGGCATCCTGCACAGCTGCAGTGGGGTGTCTTTGCCTTTGATGGCCTGGTGCTCACATGCTGCCTGGTTGATTGTTCATCTGTGGTGTCCCCAGACAAGTACCATTATGGGGGGGGGGATTGTTTGTTTTTGAGATGGAGTCTCACTTTGTCACCCCAGTAGAATGCTGTGGCATCATAGCTCACAGCAACCTCAAACTCTTGGTCTTAAGCGATTCTCTTGCCTCAGCCTCCCAAGTACCTGGGACTATAAGCACCTGCCCCCAGGCCAGGTTCAAACCCACCAGCCTGGGTTTATGTGGTTGGTGCTATAACCACTGTGCTGCGGGCGCCAAGCCTCTGTGTGGGTTTGGTTTGGTTTGGTTTGGTTTGAGACAGAGTCTCACCCTATTGCCCTGGGATTGAGTGCCATGGCATCATCAAAGCTCACAGTAACCTCAAACTCTTGGGCTTGAGTGATCCTCATGTCTCAGCTTCTCAAGTAGCTGGAACCACAGGCACCTGCCACAACAGCCTGCTAGTCTTTCTACCTTTAGCAGAGACAGGATCTCTTGTTCGGCTGGTCTCACACTCTTGAGCTCAAGCAGTCCACCTGCCTCAGCGTCCCCAAGTGCTAGGATTACAGGCATGAACCACTGCGCCCCTAAGATGTCATTGTAACCTCAGTGCTGGTCTCACACCCTCCTGTCCCTGAGTTTTCCAGTAAACAATGACCTGTTCTTGCTAGCATGTGTTGTGCAGGCATGTAGTAGGAAAAGAGTAGAAAGAGCAAGTGGATTTGGAATGAGGCAGACAAGTCCCAAGCTCTATGGCCTCTATGCCAAGTTAATTTGACTGTCTGAGGCTTCCTTATTTACCTTAAAAAAGAGTTGGGAGTAAATCATGGAGTATTTTCTCTTAGAGCGCCTGTGAAGATTGAATGAGATATATATACAAAGCACCTGTTGGAAAGATGTATATATTTTCAGTATCTCATTTTTATTTATTTATTTATTTATTTTTGATTTTTGGAGACAGTCTCACTTCACCCTCAGTAGAGTGCTGTAATGTCATAGCTTACAGCAACCTCAAAGTCTTGGGCCACGCGATTCTCTTACCGCAGCCTTCCAAGTAGCTGGGACTACAGGCGCCTTCCACAACGCCCAGCTATTTTTAGAGAGAAAGTCTGGCTCTGGCTTAGGCTGGTCTCCAACTCATGAGCTCAAGTAATCCACCCACCTCAGCCTTCCAGAGTGCTGGGATTACAGGCATGAGCCACCTTGCCTGACTCTCTCATTTCTATCTTAAAAAAAAAAAAATTAGTCTACAGGAAACTTGGACCAATAGTATAGGTAGGGGAGGAATGGGTAAGTTCCAGGCCTTTGTTAAAGATGTTCCTCAGTCATATGTAGTGGTTCACACCTTTAATCCCAGCACTTTGGGAAACCAAAGTAGGAGGATCACTTGAGGCCAGGAGTTCAAGACCAACCTGGGCAACATGGCAAGACCTCATCTCTATAACAAAATAAGAAAAATTGGCTTCACCACTTATAATCCTAGCTACTAGAAGACGGAGGTGAGAAAATTGCTTGAGCCCAGGAGTTCAGGGCTGCAGTGAGCTGTGAGAGCATCTCACTCTAGTCTGGGCAACAAAGTGAGACCTTGTCTCTAAAAAAAAATAAAATATGTTCTAGGTGACGCCTGTGGCTCAAGTGGCTAAGGCATAAGCCACGTACACCCAAGGTGACAGGTTCAAATCCAGCCCGGGCCCACCAAACAACAGTGACAGCTGCAACCAAAAAAAATAGCTAGGCATTGTGGTGGGCGCCTATGGTCCTAGCTACTTGGGAGGCTGAGGCAGGAGACTCGCTTGAGCCCAGGAGTGGGAGGTTGCTGTGAGCTGAGATGCCACAGCACTCTACCCAGGAGGACAGCTTGAGGCTCCTATCTCAAGAAATTGTGTGTGTGTATATATATATGTATATGTATATATAAATGGTAATCAAGTCCCTTTCCAAAGCCATATGAGAAAATGTACTCTTATTCTAAAAAAGAGATAGGTATGTTGCCATTGCCCTGATCACAAGTCAGCGTCACCTACCCTTGCCAAGCTCAGTGTTGGTACAGTTTGGTTCAGTAAATAGGTTGTGGCCTTGTATGTGGAGGACTATTGACAGAGTCTAACCAAGAATCTAATTCAGACACTAGAGCTTGTTCCCTGGAAGTTATTTACTTGGCCCTAATATAGAGTAGGTGTTGCTGCAAGGTCCTACAACTCTGCCAGCCATCCCTCCTATAGCAGTAGCTGGATCTTTTGAAATGTAAATCAGGTGATCCCACTGGTCAGACACCTCCACTCTTAGCACCCTTCACATTGGACTCCGGCTGCACTGACTAATTCACACACGCTCTTGCCCTCTCCCTCATATCTGGCTAGTTCCTCCTTTGGGAACCAGCTTTTAAATGTCATATCCAGTGCTTTTCCTATGAAGTGTTCTAATCACAGTTGTAGTGCTAGATTCTATTTGTTTAGTATCTGTATTCTTCATTAAATCATCTGCAGCCAGGAGTGGTGGCTCACACCTGTAATCCCAGCACTCTGAGAGGCTGAGGTGGATGGATTGCTTGAGCTCATGAGTTTGAGACCAGCCTGAGATAGAGCAAGACTCCGTCTCTAAAAAATAGCCGGGCACTGTGACAGACACCTGTAGTTCTAGCTACTTTGGAGGCTGAAGCAAGAGAATCGCTTGAGCCCAAGAATTTGAGGTTTGCTGTGAGCTATGATGCCACAGCACTCTACTGGAGGCAACAAAGTGAGATTCTGTCTCAAAAAAAAAAAAACATAATTTGCAGAAGGATAGAAGTTGAGTCTAACTTGCTTATTGCTGTGTTCTCAACAAACATTTCATACAAATGATAGAAATTCAGCATGTGTTAGGAGAACAAATAAGTAAGTAAACTAGGCTTAAACTCACCTCTGCCTCCCTCACACTCAGATTTGCTCCTCATCCTGCATCACTTGGTGTAAGTTCCTATTTCTACCAACCCAGCTACTGCCCCAAGTCAGAAACCTAGAAATTCTTCTAGATTTCTCTCTCACCCTCATCCCTTTCCACAGATTATTCCAGCTGACTTCTTACCTATCTTCCTGCCTTTGGTGTCACCGTCTTCAATCCATTGAAGTATTCTAAAACATAAGACAGACACACTGCTGTGCAGTCTAGACCCTTTCTGTGGTCTTTCAGTGTGGAGAGCAGCAGATGCACGGCTTTCTGACTGTTCACCATATCAGAGAAATTGTGCAGAGCAGAACACCCTGAGGATATGGGTGCATTTATAAATTATGTATGTATACTGCTGCCATAGCACACATTGCAAAACAAACATAAATATAGATTGAAAGCTTAAGAGTGGGATGAAACAAATCATACTTTAAATTTTTATTTAATATGAAAATCTTTTGTGCTCATTACAATATTAACCTACTGAATATATTTCATTTTGAAATGTTTGATTTGAGGGTCTGGTTCTGAGTTTTACTTTATTATTTTTTATCATCAATATTATTTTTAATAGAAGCAGAATCTTGGCTGGGCACAGTGGCTTACACCTGTAACCTAGGACTCTGGGAGACTGAAGCAGGTGGGTAATCTGAGCTTAGGAGTTTGAGACCAGCCTGAGCAAGAGTGGGACTTCATCTCTACTAAAAATAGATGAACTGGCTCGGCGCCTGTGGCTCAGTCGGCTAAGGCGCCAACCACGTACACCTAAGGTGGCGGGTTCGAATCCCCAGCCCGGGCCCGCTAAACAACAATGATGGCTGCGACCAAAAAATGGCCGGGCGTTGTGGCTGGCGCCTGTGGTCCCAGCTACTTGGGAGGCGGAGGCAGGAGACTCGCTTGAGCCCAGGAGTTGGAGGTTGCTATGAGCTGTGATGCCATGGCACTCTACCCAGGGGGATAGCTTG